>JAHWFP010010893.1:28278-46492 GCA_023313725.1 Lithobius niger | reverse complement strand
GGGTTAGAATAATCGTAGGTAAATAACTGGACTACGGTATGATATAGTACGATTTATAATGAAAACAATGGATGTGGCCTTGTGGACTTTTTGTGTAATATGTTCGTTGAAGTTTAGATTTTGGTCAACATATGTATGCCTAGATCGGTTTTATTATGTAAAGAAGGTAGTTTATAATAACCCCAAAAATATTCTGCTCGTGGGTTACTTGTTCCAAATACAAAATGCAAGATGCATGTTTTTGATGGGTGTATTGGCATGTGCCGATCATGTGACCAAAAGCACAGTGCATCTATTAGGCGTTAAAAAATTGCGATTTCTGATGATGATGTTATTTTATGTTTCAATTTGGAATTGCACAGATTTTTGATGAAGTCTTTGCCGAAATCATTAAAGAAGATAAGAAATAACGAATGACTCCACTGGGTAAGTACTTATTGTGTTCTTTTTGTAAGCCAAGCAGAAATCCAGTTTTTAATTGGTCCAGTAATGCCATGTATTTCTAATGAATGTAAAAGTAGCCTATGGTTAACTCTATCAAAGGCCTTCATACAATCTAAGTAAATAACATCAGTTGGCATGTTTACATCTAAACCAAGAATTATGTCAGAATAAAACGACAATAGGTTAATAGTTGTAAAATAATTTGAACGGAAGCCACGCTGGTTTTCATCGATTAAGTTGTGGATGTTTAAATACTTAGTTACGTCAGGAGCCTATAGAAAACAACTAGGAGCGTGTGTCGGTAACTTCCACTACAGTGTTAAGTCAGGAGCGGCTACAGTGGTGTACAAATTTGTTACCAGAGGTCGCCACCTGCACGAGATGATGAGAGGTGTGCGTCACGTTCTCAATGTTAATTTTTGGTCCTTTGTTTTTAAACAATAAGTGTTTAACATGGAAACAATACCAAAAAAAGAATAAAAAAACTAAACAAACACATAATCAGTTGTTCGTAAGTTGCTCTAACCAACAATAAAATAGAGCGTTGCTTTCGTAGCACACGTCTGCCTCGCGTGCTAAGTTCAGTTTCGATTTCAGACAACTTGGCGCAGGCGCAGTATTGTTGCTCCTTCTGGCGTTAGAATTTCGTACTAAATTACGCGCTTCTAACATACACCAGCCACACACGCTCCTAGTTTTCTATAGGCTCCTGGTTACGTGCATAGCTAATACTGACTCAAATATTTTACGCAATTGACACGTGATACTAATGGGTTGGTAATTGCTTGGATCCGTGCGAGGACCTTTTTTGTAAATTAGAGTAATAAAGGCGTGCCTCCGTTCGCTAGGAATGTAACCTGTGTTTAGTGTATGGTTGAAGATAGGAATCAACAGAGGAATTTGGTTGGACATAATCAGAACATCAGAGGGCATTTCATCTGGCCAAGCAGCAGCATGCGTTTTGAGTTTATAGAAGGCTTCAGTTAAGTTTTCGTATGTAAAAGACAGTGGCGGAATACATATTGGAGACTCACGTATTTTGGGCATGATAAATGCTTGTTCATATGTATAGTTGGCAGCAAATGTATCACTGAGTAAGTTTGCCATTTGAACGGGATTGTTTGTTAGACCTATGTTAGACTTGATTAGAGGCCCAATTTGGGGTTTTGCAGTTTGTTTATTTTTTACATATTTAAAGAAGTTTTTAGACGTATTTTTAGATTCTCCAGCTCGTTTAAGCTCATATTCTCTGTTATCATATTTGAGGGTTTGCTGTACCAGAGGGTATATTTGCATATAATCGTTAAAAATTGCTCTATTGCCAGTTTTGCGGTAGGCGGACCATAGTTTGTGGCAGTTGTTATTGTTATGCGCTGTTAACTCAGACATCCATACCGGTTTATTTGTTGTTGTTTTTTTTTGTGTAGGCACGTAGCTGGCTTTAGTTACTGCGGTAGAATGATAATTTTGAAGTTGTTACCCAGATTTTAATTTATGTGGATTTAATTGGTTTATTAAAAACTGGAGTTTGTTGCAGTTTATTAGCTTGTTTTTTCTTGGGGGTACTTCTGTTGTAGCTGTAACCATTATTTGCAAAATGTCATGATCCGATTTGCCAAGCTTTCCAATGTGTTCCGTGGAGGATATGATAGTTGGGTCAAAAGAAAAGACAAGGTCCAATATTGCATTACCTCTAGTTGGTTTTGTAATGTGCTGGGTAAGGTTTAATTCGAGAATAATATCCAAGAAATTAGAAGCTTCTGTATCTGCCATGCATTGTACAAATCCCAGTTTATGACTCCATAATTGAAATCACCTAAAAGAATAATATTTTTGTTTTTACAACTTTTTAACAGGCTAATAAGATTGTCATTATTTTCCTGATTAGAATTTGAAGACCTATAGATTACACCCCATAGAATTTCGGTGTTTCCCAATTTAAGTTCGCACCAACATAAACTGACAAATTTGGTTGAAAACGTATACGTGTGGGCAATAATGTTTCTGCGAGCAAAAATTGCTATACCACCAGCCGGATTTCCCTGTTTATCACATCTGTCGACGAATAAATACTCTGTGGAATTGAGAAGCATGGGAATCCTGGCTTGAGCCATGTCTCGGTAAACGCCAAAATATCAGGGAAAAATCTGCAAACAATAGATTCAATATTCCGGTACTTGTTACCTATGGATTGGACATTTGTGTAGAAGATGCTTAACAGGTTGTCAACTCTTCGTAACTTCGTGTTGGCCTTCCCCTATAGATTGTGTCGCCGGATTTTTCCGTAAAGGGTTAGCTGGAACAATTTGTGGTTTCCCGACTACTTCTCTTGTTTGAATTGGGGGAGGGCAAGGTGTGTATCTAGCCTATTTGTTGCTGGGAAAGAGTTCAGTTGGGTGCTTATTGCAGACCTTTGTTCTAAAGAACTACCAGATCTTGTTGGAAGGGTAGGCATTGACATGTTTTCAATAGGAGTAAGGAGTCGAAGGTGGTTAAAGCTAACCTTATCAGATAAAGTAACAATTTTTCCTTTACGCATTCCTACTGATTGACCCAGGGCACGTTTAGCCATTACTTCTTCCCTAAGTTCATTGTGGTTTTTCTGCTGCTCTTTAATCAAATCAGATCTAATGATGACCTTGCCAAACGCTTGATGATGCTTTAAAAAATTTGCATTCCTGAACGTCAGCTGCTTTGTTTTTTGGCTCGAAAAGTATACTTTAAGAGGTCTATTTTTGGTATGGTCATAAGTACCCAGCCTGGCATACGTTACATTTTCAGTGGGAGAGGGCATTTGTAGACTTTTAAATAGCTCGTTCAAATAGTAAGCCGACTGGTGAATGGGATCGTCATTTGAAGATTAAATATTATGACATTATTTTCCCTTTGAAGCCTGTCTCGTATTTCTGCATACATTGTATCAACATCTCCAACATCTGAGTAATCAGGGTTCATAGGCTTATTTAGTTTCTCCTGTACGGCCTTTAATTGCTCCTTATGGTTATCTAATCTTTTAGTATTTATTGAAATTGCTTGATTTGTACTTCGTAATTCATCAGTTACGCTTTCCAATGTTGTAATTAATGTCTCCAATTTTGTTGTGTTTGACAACTCCCATTGAACCAGTCACTAAGGCGTCAGATATATTGATGCGTAGCATCGCTGGACAACCATGCTTTAACTGCAAGACTTTTGGTGCCTGAAATGTTGTTCAAGTTTCCTTGGATCATGGTCTTCTGATTTGAAAAGATACAGTTGTCCTGCCATCTAAATCGATTAGAAGTTATTAATTTGACGGAAAAATAAAACCCATATTTGCATGTAATACCACATCCACTGAGTGACATCTGAAGCTCTTCATTATTATTGACTTTCAGTGGTGTCCTATTGTTGGTGTGACATATGCAAAGCTTTGGTTACATATAATGTCATCCTAAGAAAAAAGGCCCTATCTGCAATTTTACTCAAAACTGAGATAAGGTCACCAGTGTGATGATAAGTGTTATCCTATTTGCTAAGTGCATATCCAGTCAGCTAAAGAAGAAAGCCCTAAGTGCATAACTTCAGCCCGAAATGACTCGGAGCAGTCAGTCACTCCTACCTGCAAAAACATGCTGTGGAACAAATAAAAAAAGCCCTGTGTGTTTAGCAGGCCTTATCTGTGGAGACTATCATTAACATATTACAAGAAAAGGCCGTGTCTATGCTGTTTATTGCTCGTGGCTAAGTAAAAAAAGCATTATTTTAATAATAATAATAATAAGCTTTATCAGTTGTACTAGGTACAAAAGGCACGAAGTCTTACGACTTGTATGTGCAAGCAATTTGACTATTTTTATTTACAATATATGTACAGTTACTATAACTTAAAACTAGAAAAATGCTATGTTGTATGTTACTATTATTATTTCACTCATGTTAATTATGCCAATGTTTCCTATGTACTTTTAATCCACATTTTAATCTCCTTTTCCATCTGGTTGTAATTTTGCAAATTTCTTAGATTTACTGGTATTTTGTTCATGTAACTTGGTACCATGTATGTATTCCCTCTTTTACCATATGAGTTTCTCCACATCGGTTCGCTGATCCACTTGTTGTTACCTCTTACAGATCTCTCTTTTTCTTTCCAGTTATTAGTTTTAAAATAATTCTTTCTTATGATTTCAAATCTATGTGTTTGGTTAACATTAAGAATACCTATGTGATTGTAAATATCTTTACTACTTTTATTTTTTTCAGTTCTAAAGAGTACTTTAACAGCTTTATTGATCACCTTTTGAAGTTGCAATAACATGGATTGTGTGGTTGAACCATAAGTTGTTATTCCATATTTAACAGTTGACATAATCAGGGATTCGAACACCATTTTTTTTTGTAGTTTTCGTTTAAAACGTCTTTGATTTTATATAGGGTCGGTATGGTTTTCCTAATATTTGTAATTAATTTTTCAATATGACTATAAAATTTCCAATAATAATCATAATAATAATAATAATCTTTATTGCAAACAAACAAAATACATTAAAAAGTAAACAAGAAAATGGTATCGCCAGTGTTTACAAAGGGCGAAGTTAGGCATGAAGGCCCAATCTTACACCTAACCCAGAACAAAATAAAATCACAAACAAACAAAAAAATGCAAAAAGCAGAATACAATTATGTAAGGCTAATACTTTAAAACATAAACAAATAAATAAAAAATAAAGTGCACAAAAGAGAGGAGGAGGGGGGGTTCGACCACATTAGGAATTAAAGAAACGTTGGTAAATACGGTTTTTAAATGCTTGAACAGAAGAGGCGTTCTTAATTTCTGCAGGCAGATCGTTCCATAACTTAATACTTTGAGTGAAAAAAGAAGATTGGTATTTATTAGTTCTACATCGGGGTGGTGTGAAACTGCAACTATAGCCGAGTCTGGTAGGATAGTTGTGAGTCGCAATAGGAGAGTTAAAAAGTTTAAACAAATAGGATGGTTTTTTTTAATTTAAGCGTCTTGTACACCATCACAAGTGAATGCAAAGCTCTTCTGTTTTCCGTAGTAATCCATTTAAGCTGTTTTATGTTTCTCTGACACTTTTAATATTAAAAATAGAACGAACACAAGCGTTCTGGACTTTCTGAACTTGGTTCAGCAATGTTTTTGAAGCACTGAAATAAATCAAATCACCATAATCCAGTAATGGAATAATTAATGCTGCCGTGAGATTACGTTTAGTTTTAATGTTAAGAAAATGCTTGAATCTTGCAAGATATCTAAGCCTTTGTAACGCAGAACGGCATTGCGTGCTAATATGATCCTCCCAGGACAAATGCTTGTCAGAGGTCACTCCAGGGTTTTTTACCTGATGGGACGTTTTCAATTTAACAGTGTTAATTGCAACAGAATTGTGGTGAGAAAGCTCGTCAAGAGTACAAGCATGAAATAACTGGGGCGACGCAATAATAATATGTTGACATTTGTTTTCATTGAGTGAAAGACCGTTTGCACTTGACCAGTGGGTTATCAAGGTCATCATTAAGTTCAGAAAGTGTAACGGCAGCATTTTCAAGAGAAAACTTTTTTCCGGTCTGTACATCATCGGCAAACATATGATGATCACATTTGGTGATGCAGTCTGGGAGATCATTAATGAAAATAGAAAAAAGAATAGGCCCAAGGATAGATCCTTGAGGAACTCCAGACGCATCATCCATAAACGATGAGGTATTATTGCGTACACGAACGCATTGTTTGCAACCAGTAAGGTAACATGTAAACCACTTTACAGCAAGAGCATCAAGGCCAATGGCGTGCAGCTTGGCTAACAGAAGAGCATGGTTAACTGTATCGAAGGCTTTAGCAAAATCCAAAAGCACAAGTGAAGTAAATTTAGAGTCATCAATTACCTTAAGAATATCATCAGAAATTTTAACAAGAGCTGTAGTTGTACTGTGTCTGAAACGAAAACCAGATTGTTTTGAATTAAGAATATTGCATTCAGCAAGGTAGCTTTTGAGCTGATTGGCTACAGCACGCTCAAGAACTTTAGACAAACAAGGCAAAATGCTAATGGGGCGAAGGTTTGTAACATCCTTAGATCTACCATTTTTTAAAATAGGGTTAATAACTGCTAATTTCCAGATAGTGGGTACACTGCAAGACGTAATAGAGAAATTAATTATGTGGGTAATTGCTGGGACAATAAATGGTAGAAATAACTTAATTATTTTAATATTAATGTTGTCGAAACCATTTGCATTAGTGGTAATGCTGCCAATAATATCAACGACTTCATTCTCAGTTATAGTGCCAAGAGTGAATGTTGTATTCGGTTTAATGTTTAGACAAGAAGATATTTGATTATTAAGCAAATTTGGATCGAAGTTGGCAGAATTTTGATTTTCAATAAAATATTTGTTAATGGTGTATGGATTTATAACAGTAACCTGACTACTTAAAAGCTTTTCCATGAACCTGCAACTCCCCGAGATGATTCCACAACAATTTACTGTTCTTCTCATTGTTAATCCGGTCATCAAATGTTTTGACCTTAGCGAGTCTAACAGTCTTTTTGACTGTATTCCTTAAAACTTTGTATTTTTCCCAATGAACAGGATTCTTAGTTTTATTAAATAACGATTTTGCTCTATCACGCTTTTTCATGAGAGCTCGAATATCATTGTTAATCCAAGGAGAGGCTGGCTTTTTAGGTTTAAAAGTTACATACGGCACATGAACATCCATCAACTCTGTAATAATTTATTCAAAGTAGAAACTTTGTCATCAATGGTTGGCTTATCATAAATAAAAAACCAAGGAGCATTAGCTGCATCAACTTCAAACGAATTCATGTTAAGGTTCTTCCAATTCCTGGCTGTAACAGTATTTTGAGAAATCTTAGGAACAAGAACGTCATAAACGAAGTACACAAAGTTATGGTGACTGATGCCTGGTTGAATAGCCTGGTCAATGAGTTTGATTTTATCTTCTTGTCTAATCATTACAAGGTCAAGCAGAGATTCACTAGCATTGCAAAAATACGTTGGCTGGTCTACCAGTTGCGTAAGATCGTGAATTTACAAATATTTTTCATTGCGTGGTATCCTGGGGTAGAAGGGTTCATTAAATTAATATTAAAGTCGCCAACTAAAATGACGTCATCAATATCGCTAACGAAGTTATAAAGAGAGTTATCAAGAACTTGAAGGGATAAAACAGGAAGGCTAGGTGGACGATACACAATGCCCAAAGTAATAGAAATAGTTTTAGTTTGAATCTTAAGCCAGAGTTGTTCTAGATCACCTTCATTGCTTGCTGGTGCAAAGATTGTAGTAGCTTTGATATTATTTTTAATGTAGGCGGCAACATCTCCTGACCCTTTATGAATTCGGTCATTTCTAATCAAATAATAGCCTGGAATGTTGACTAAATAATCATCAATTGATGGCTTCAGCCACGTTTCAGTAATAGCAACAATGTCAAAATTCCCAGCCATTACATACGTACTCAGTTCAGGTAAGTGTGGAATCAGTAACTGAACGTTAGACAGACCAACTTTCAATACGTTATTAAATTTCGAAAGGTGGTCCTCAATTTGCATTTGTGGGCCAAGAAAAGTGTTATCGTTGGAGGAATCCTCTGAAGCACTGCTGTTAAGACTAGTTTCGAAAAAAGAGTCACCAAAGTTAAAAGGAACGAAACCTGCTTTTACACTAACATCATCCATAGTGAGGGATAGTTGGGGGTAAAGAATGCCTAATCCATTCAAGCATCCAAGCAAATCTTACTAGCGAGGTCAAAGTGGGACGGACGGAGAGGGGAAGGGGGAATGATAATTATAGGGGACAGACAAGACGGAAGCCTTGCCAGAGAAAAGGAGGCATGACCTACAAAAGGGAGGTCTACAACGAAAGAATGTAAGACGAAACATTTCACATGAAAAAAGGAACAGTTAAATATAAAGTAGAAAAAAAATGTAGCCTAACGCAAAAAGAGCAAACAGAAAAAATTGAAAAAGATATTGAATTTAAAAAAAATTGATAAAACTAAATTAGCAAAACCACTTACAAAACAAGAAGCAACTAAAAATAGACAAACAGTACAATGTGACATTATAAAAACAAGAATGAAAAAAAAAAGACGGTTGTAACATAAATCTTGAATGGAACTAACTAGACGGGGAAAAAATTATTTTTTTTCTAATAATCTTATTGAGATCAGCCTCGAAGCTGATGGGTACCTTTTTGTTGTTTAGCAGACCAAAAATTTGTCCATCCTGGGTCCACGTAGCTTGGAAATGTTTGCTTGCATGCACTTTTTTTGTACAAAGCAAGCCGTTGTGTAGTGAGGTTTTCAGTTATGGAAATCCTACTACCCTTTAGAAGTTTTTTGTTTGAGTACACAAGGTATCGCTGCTTGTAAGACAAAAATCGCACAATGATAGGTCGATTACCATTTCTTTTCTGTGGTCCCAGTCTGTGAGTTCGCTGAATTGCGGAACCACTGATGGCAAGTTTAAGTTTAGAGTTGAAAAGATTAAGCATCTTCTTTTCACAGTCTTCATTTTCTTCTTCGGGCACACCATGAATAAGCAAATTATGGCGACGTTGATACATATCAACACCATCCAACTGATTACGAACCTTGATTATTTCATTTTCGAGATCGGTAATTTTGGTGTTGAGGGAATCTTCAACAATAGCAGTAGCTTCTTTAACTGTTGAAGACACGATTTCTTGAAGCACAGGCTTGACAGTTTCACCGCGCAAAGCAAGGATAACTTTAGCTTCAAAGTCGCCAAGAGTAGTGTTTAGTGTTTACTGCATTGGTAATTTCGGAGGATATAAACGAACGTAGCTCATCAACAGTCAGCTCCTTCAATTTTTTGCTTCCTGGAAAGTTATGCGGCTGAGGATTTACAAGTTTAGTAGCATTTGACGACTGTGCCGCAGAATCTGCTTCGAGAGGCTTTACCGGGGATTTCTTGATAGTTGTGCTGTTGCGTACCATTTTAAACAAATGGACGCCGTAGTAATTTGACGGTAGCTTCAACCCCAGGCTTAGCCACTACAACAACCCTTTAGTGCGAAATGGTGTCACAGCAGGTTTGCCACGGTTGGCTGCACACGGGAGCCCTCCAAAAACACGACCGCTCTGAGGATATTTAATCCAGAAATCAAGTAACAAATACATGGCAGGGGTGGGGGGAGTAGCTTCCCTGCAAGTACCCTGACCGGCATGCCGAGAGCGGCCCTTGTCAGGCCGTGTGGCTGTAGTGGCAGGCCAGCTGGGATGAGGACGCACGGCGTCCAGCACGTCAGCGTGGCCACAGATCGGCACGGCTGAGTTGGGTGCTTGGGGGCCAGATTAGAGTCCTAGGCCTGCGCGGCAGGTTAGGACGCCAAGCTACAGTGGGTTAGCTTCCCCCTACAGCAGCAAGGACCAAATAAAATTTAAAAAAAAGCATTTAAAACGGAGGGAAAAACAGGCTGCAGCCTGGGGCTGGTGGGGCACAAGCACGCAACGCAGCCGAAACACTACAATGCAGCAAGCACTAGCCTGAGACAACCTGTTGAGTGCTGCACAGTGAGGGAACTGCGCATGCGGCGACCCAAGCGCAGAAAGCAACAGTAAAATTCGTCTACACTGCCTCCCAAACCATCCCCAATGCAAGCATTAGGTCTCAATTTACAATGCGGTGCAAACAAAAGACACAGGCGAGGAAATACAAGCAAATATTTAATCCAGAAATCAAATAACAAATACATGGTAGGGGAGGGGAAGTAGCTTCCCCGCAAGTGCCCTGACCGGCATGCCCAGAGCAGCCCTCATCAGGCCGTGTGGCTGTAGTGGGAGGCCAGCTGGGATGAGGACACGCAACGTCCAGCATGTCAGCGTGGCCACAGATCGGCACAGCTGAGTTGGGTGCTTGAGGGTCAGCGTGGCAGGTTAGGACGCCGAGCTACCCCAAAAACGAGCCTAGCGAGGGCCCCCAACAATTACGAAGGAGTGGAGGGGGGGGAATAAAAAAAATTAAATGAATAAAAATATTAAACAGCACTGGCAATAAAAAGGAATAAACGCTGAAACGCACAAGGCAAGAATTATCAAGATATGCAGTAGGCAGCGGAAAAATTGGCAATGGCAAAAACGGCACGCAGCAAAACCAAGTGATGAAACACATAGTCGCAAACTGATGGGGTGCAACACCCAAGATGCACAGCAAGCACAAACGAAGAAAGGCACACACTTCTACTGGAGCAGCACATACGCGGAGAGCACAAGGCACAATAGGCTACGCAGCCTACAACAACACTCGGCAGCCGACACTCAATGGCCTAAGATGGGCTGCTACCCGGGAAAACCTAGACGCTGCCTAGGCGGAGCACGCACTTACACATCCACACACACTGAAACAAGCACTGAAGCACACACTGAACCCACAAATCCCTGCAGGGAAGTGGTGGTTGGCTAGCAAGCACTAAAACTACGATAAACTGAATCAAGCACTGAACACACCCAACCCTGCAGGGGAGTGGTGGTTTGCTAGCACGCACTAAAACTACAAAAACGAACACCACGACAACGGATCAAACTCGTACCACAGAATGCCTGCCAAATGCCATCCTTAACTGTGCATCGCGAAGAGAGGAATCGTTGGTGTGAATGTACCTGGTGTAGCAGTTCGAGGACCATCTTTCTAAGGACTGGATGAGGTGGGCTTTGATATTAGCCTCCGCTGCTGAAGTTGCTGCACCAATCCTAAAGGAGTTGCCATTATAGTGTGCTTCATTCATGCCAAGTCAAGTGAGAAGTAGCTTCAACTTGGCGACAAAGAAAGCACGGGAGATGGCCCCTCCAGAGTCATCAACGAAGAAAGGAGCGCTCATGCTAACACGGGTTCGCCGAAAAACTTGCAACACATGCACCGCGCACACAGATGTCCCGGTGCAAAACAGCGAGATAATAATGCCCCGTCGGAAGAGGTCTGTTTTCGAGACTTGTAGTTTCACTGTTGCCGATGTCTGTCAAGTTCGACGAGCTGTTGAAAGGAGCAATCACGGTGAACTCGCCACAACATAAAAAAACCAAAAAAATGCAGTAACACAAGCCATTTTAAGCATCAGATCTAAAAAAGGGGAAAACACGCCCGCATCCAAAATCCCCACTAAACGTTCCAGTATAGCCGCAGAAATCGGTAGGCGAGTCCGAGGATCGCTTAGTGGCACGAAGGATGGCAGCTAATCCTGGAAGGTGAGCACCCGTGGTGTCGCAGAGGGGGTTGCCGCGTCCTAAATGGCTGAATTCGAATCGGATTCCGCAGAGGTAAAACTTCACAGTACTGTGGCAGAGTTTTCGCTGTTTGAAACAGTAGGCAACAAAATACATCAAAATACGTTCGGATACAGGTAACGGATTACCCAAGTCACCAAAACCAAACTGTGCCACAAAAAGGCGGTACAGTTTGAAACCTGTAGCGTAGGCTTTCCTCGTACAGTTGAGAGTGACAACGCAAATAATTCATTGACTGTATCATCTAAGGCCAGGTGAGTTGCTGGAAGCTGGGACTTACTTCGCGGCGCATACACATCAAAGATTCGCAATTCTGGCGTCGCACGACCTGCAACAGAGACGACGGTAATGAAGAGTCAGCAAGATATGGAGGAGAACGGGCCACTAGTAAAAAACTGCCATGCAGAACGCACCACGTCAATCATCGTAACAACCCCATCAGGCAAGGCAAAGGAGAATGTCCTGAATTGATGCCGTGTTCAGAAGCAGGGTTAACCCAAAAGAAAATTATCTTCATCCTACTCCAGTCATGGCCCCACAACCCGGCTGCAGTAACAATAGCATGAAGTTCGTGGAAAGTGGGGAGACATTCCACAGGGATGCCCGACTGTGCCGCCACCTCCTCCCAGGCAAATTCAAAATAACTGTTGCGAAAAACACCAACACACCAGTCCGGCTGCAAGTAATCCAACAAAATGCCAAGATCTGTAGCGACGAAAAGGGTTTCGGTTTGAAAAAGGGACACTCCATTCCACGAGTTCAGAAAGGTACGCCACATATCTCGAGTCCCACTCGGCACTCGTCAGGGAGAGTAATAAAGTGATGCAGTTTGCGGACTGATCTGGCGAGGCACAGCAGATGAGCCACAAACGAACGACCTGCTGGGATTACTCCCGAAGTAAAATTAAGATGGCCAAGTAAGCTTAGGAGTTGTTGCTTTGTACATTTCTCTTCTTGAAGGAGTCCAAAATCTGCTCGACGCGTAGTTTCTTGTCGAGAGGCAAGCGAGCTTCCAAAACCCTGGAGTCGAGGATAATCCCTAAGAACTCCAAGCACGAAGACAGTCCAACGGTTTTGTGAGGAGCCAGCGGTATATTAAGCTTGTTGAAGACGAAAGATAGAATAGCCAATAGCCATGGAGCGTGTGGCGTTACATTCCGAAGTGTCAATGGTTAAAAAATCGTCCAGCAGGTGTAGCAGAAATTTCACATTGTAATTATATTGCAAAATCCAACAGACTGCAGATGCCAACTGGTCAAAGATTTTTGGACTAGACCTAGATCCAAACACTAAACGAACAAAAAAAATAATAAGAACCTAACCACTTGATACCGTGCAGGTGGGATGAATCGGTATAAGCTTAAAGGCGTCGGTTATGTCGACCTTGCAAAGAATGGCTTTCTGGCCCACTTGTGAGATGATGCGAATAGCGTCGTCAATACGGGTGTAAGACAGAGAAAAATTTGACTTGTCGATCAACTCGTTAATGCTGGCGTGCTCAGGATCGTCGTGTGGCAAAGACATGTCAACAATAAGCCTCTTTTTCCCCGAATACTTCCCAGTTTACACACCTTTAGGAATTGATGCAGAAAGTGGGAAACGGTGGGCAAGTGAAAGGACCAATTAAGTAGCCTTTTTCGAGTTCAGCCGCAATTGAACTTGAAACGGTGTCGGGATCATTTCTAGCAGATAACAGGTTCTTGCACTCGAGTGATTGCAAAGGCAATGATTCAATTCCAGTATGGAAGCCAAATCGCAGTCCATCTAGAAGCGAGCTAGCTGACCATGGGTTGATCTGGATGAAACAATAATTCCTTCTGTAGGGCTTCAATATTGATTGGCGTCGTAGCAGAGTGGGTGAGGCACACAGCAGAGAGTCAGGCAGTAGCCGGTGGGTGTTTTCCATCCTTTGCGGGAGATTTACAAGTGGTAGCTGGGTGTGGCCCTTTGCAGGCAAGGCAGCAATGACTAAAATTGCACGCCTGCCAGGTGTACCCTTTGTCGGAGTTGAAATTATTGCACACCTCGATGCCCTTGTGCAGCACACGGCGGCGACCATGCTTGTCACAGGTGGAGGAAGAAGGGTCTATTTGTTGGCCATGCTACCTCGTTTGAATCTGTCAGACTGCGACGTTGAGGGGTGCTGTGCAGCAAGAGGGCAAAGGGGAGCGGCGTGGGCTGCACTATTGCAGATGGTGCAGGCTAAAACTTTATGATCAGCAAAGATAAGGTTAAAAACCACGCTGTCAACGACCAGATTCGTCTGTTGGAGTATGGCTGCTGCTCTGGCAGAAAACGCTAAATGATTTCCCATCAAAACGTCTAGCCATCTCCAAGCTATGGCGAAGGTACAAGTCGAGTTCCTTGTGCCTGTGAGGAAATTCGTCGCACATAACAGTTCTCAAAATGTTGAAAGGGAGAGCGAATTCGTTAACAGTTAAAGAATGCTGGAGCGAGTATCCGATTCCTTTAAATTTATGGATATTCCATCTGACGTAAAGAGTGAACGTACTGTGCTAGGCATGGCAGCCTGGTTTTGGGGTAGAAGCAGTAAAGTCAAGTCGACATCCGTACCTTCTATGATGTCCGGTTTCAGCTGACTACTGATGGACTCCACGTGAGCCACCGAATCTGCCGCGATTCCGGACCCAAAACCTGCAGAAGTACTATTTTACCTTGAATCTGAAGCACTAAATCCACATAAATCATGTCGTTCCTGAACACGATGATGACTAAAAGTAGAACTCAAGGTAAACGCATTGGAAGCTTGCAAACCGGTGAGTTGCTGATTGCCCCACGACCTGTAGACTTCGTTATCACATTCGCACCCAGGCTGGCGAGGATTGTAAAGTGGTTGCGCGATGACGTCATCGCTTCTTGTGTACGGAATCCCGCCAGAAAGTGACGCACCCCGGGACAAAGGCAGTCGGCCGCCATCTTGAAAATTTGCCTCGCCGCCATGAGATTCCCGGTTAAGCAGTTCGTTGAGGCTTGCTTGTATGGACGAGAAATCTTTTTTCATGGTGGCAAATTCTGCTGCAAGATTAGAGTTAGGCTGATTGTCGGCCCAATCACTACTGGTAACTGTAGCGGAAACAGTGGTGCGGGCGGCAACCACGTCGGGATTGGGAAACACACTGTTTACGTTGTCCACTGCCGATGTAACGGGTGAAGATGATCTGCTGTTGCTACGCTGATTAATTACCGCGACACTGTCCACACTATTATTGTTTGGGCATAAGTTCACAGACGTCTCGTTTGGCTTCGTTGAAATCCAGGCGGGGCTTGTATACCTTTTTGGGCCAACTTCGCTTTGATGTCCTGCACAGTCCAATTTTCCGGGCAGCTTGGGTCAAGTTTGCTAGTGTTAAGTCGTTTTCGAGGTCGCCCTTTCTCGTTGGGGGTGGATCGTTTTTCCTTTTCTTTCCCAGACATCGTACAATGCAGCAAGCACGGCGAGAAAAAAAAAGAAAAGGAGCAAGCACGAAACGGAGCCGAAACACTACAATGCAGCAAGCAACAGCCTGAGACAACCTGTTGAGCGCTGCACAGTGAGGGAACTGCGCATGCGCCGACCCAAGCGCAGAAAGCAACAGTAAAATTCATAAATTCGTCTACACCGCCTCCCAAACCATCCCCAATGCAAGCATTAGGTCTCAACTACCAATAACTTTACAGATATGTATGGAAAATAATTGTCAAACGATTCATTAAGAATTTTGTACAGCATTCTCTAACCAAAACATACCTCCATACCTAATTCTAGGTTAGGGAAAATGTGTACACAGAAAATTAAGTGGTTAGCCTAATGATTCCACGCACTCGTAGGTTTAAATGTAACAACTGCCTTTACACACCTAGGCTTTTCGTTACTTAAAGGGACGGCTCGTGAGCTGCCCACTCCCAGGTGCGTGCACACACGAGCCGATCGTAAAGGACGGACATTCCTTGGACCACCCACCAAAGCCAGGTGTAGGTTTGGACAGGTGATCTACAGCCCACTCTTATTCCCGATTATAACTCCCTTCTACGGAACCTAACAACAGGCATGACAGCTCCAAGAAAGGAGCTCACTTCAAGGAAGAGATTATCTCTTCCCAAAACTATATTCATGACGTCATTCTGATGTCAGAGACTCCAGCATAAAAGGGAATTCCCAACCCCTGCTCTGGCTCAACTTTGTCGGGTCAAAGGGACGGCTCGTGAGCTACCCACTCCCAGGTGCGTGCACACACGAGCCAATCGCAAAGGACCGACATTCCTTGGACCACCCACCAAAGTCAGGTGTAGGTTTGGACAGGTGATCTACAGCCCACTCTTATTCCCGATTCTAACTCCCTTCTACGGAACCTAACAACAGGCATGATAGCTCCAAGAAATGAGCTAAACACTTTGAGGAAGGGATTATCTCTTCCCACAACTATAGTCATGACGTCATCCTGATGTCATGAGACCCCAGCATAAAAGGGAATTTCCAACCCCTGCTCAGGCTCAACTTCGTCGGGTCAAAGTAAAACACGGTCGAAAGGAACAAGTTAACCAATTGGTGATGTTGCTGAAACTCTTTCTAGGTGCAACATCATACACTCTCTTCAGTAGGAACCTACACCTGACCAATACAATTGGTAACTAAGAAAATTGTTAACTCAGCATTCATTGCCACTAACCAGATTAGTATTTAGTACTAGGTTTAATTCATTTTTGTGTGTAACGAAACAGCCCACAAATGCCGTCGATACCTGCTAGTCTGATTTAAGATCCTTATAAGTAAAGCAATTAACGAGTTACGTGTTTAATTCAACTATCGTGACATAATTTTTATAATTTTCAGCTAAGGGTTGGTGTTAGTGAGTCACTCCCTTTCAATTGCCTTACCACGTCATGTGTGGTTAAATTTTTGTTATTAGTATTATTATAATAAATAGTTTTGTTTTTTCGACGAATCATAGACTTCAATGAAACATTTGCACTGGTTGGAAGGGACTCGGAACTGTTTGTCATTTGCTGTTGTTTGGCATGAAGCCTTCGCTGAACGAAAGGAGGATAGCATTACCAGATATCATGAGTTTCTTCTGCAAAATAGAGATGGGCAGAAAACATTACCATCTGGGATGATAATTGTGCAGGCGAAAACAAGAACTATTGTCCTTTTCATTTCTCGTATATATTATTAATTCAGAAGAAATTGCAGCTTAAGTGATTACACTTAGGTATTTAGAACTTGGTCATACGTACAGGGCAGCAGGTAGCTTCCACCACCAGGTCGAATTAAGCTTAACCAAAGGGAAAAAAAGTGTACGATTTCACTGATTTCCATAATGCGGTCCAAGATGCCAACTCGAGAAAAGTATATGTGAAACCAATGCAAGTGGACGTTTTCGATGAATTGCCAGATGTAACGTCAAATTCCAAGGTTAATAAGCTTATTCCAAGGCCATATGTAATGGTATGCGTTAAAGCAACCAGGTGGATGCAATCCCTAATTTACAAAACCGATTTCGAATTTTCAGAGCTGAAACTTAACTTCAAAATGGGTAAATGTGTGAAAGACGGAGAGAAGTGAGAACGACGAGGAGTGATACAGGCAAAAGACTGACGTCCTGGTGAAAATGGGTTGCATGATTCCTAAACAGAAAGAAGCGTTATGGAAAGATCAACCAGTTTCCTCAGTAGTTGACTTGGCTTTGGACTAAGATACACAATCCGTAACTCCAATATTTTACTATTAATCAGTTTTGATTGCCACTGGATGCCCAATAAGCTTATTATCCATAAAAGTAGTTTGCTCATTAGTTGCACAAAACAATCACGACGGGCAGGGCTGATAAAGGTCACTACACCTGCCCAACTAATTTAAACATAAGTGGTTAAACAACAAGAAATGGTTGCTCAAGTTGATAAAATTGCCTTAAAAGATGCTACCCCGCTAGTCACTTACACCCACCCAACTATTCCAAGGAGTAATGGGTAAACAACAAAAGATGGTTTTTTAACTCTGACAGTTTTGGCTTAAAAACCCACAATGGTGGCCGTCACCACATGACCAGGCAACAAGTTCCAGGCCTTCACTACCTGAGGTTGGCGCTAATGACCAAGTTGTCGACGCGCCATTAAGCCTCAATCCCCCCCCCCCCCCTTCACTACCCTTATTGGGTAAAAAATGGCGCCGACATGTCGTGGAGTAACTCCTCTCGACCAGCTTCATCGAGTGCGACCTAGTCACACTATCATTTTGAAGCGCAAAAAATACCCAGCCATAATGTCACTCATTTTATTATCAGTTGAATTATTAGCCTACTGATAAACTGTAATAAACTTAAGTATAATTCATATGTTAAAAATGGAAATGGCAAGGAGCAAAGCTTTTTTTTATTTATCTTAGTTTGAATAAAGCTACTCGTAGTGCTTCTTTCTTAGGACAGCCTAATGTATACTGAAGTTAAAGACGGAAAAGCCAAAGGCTCACAAGAAATAACTAAATACAGATGCAAACCT
>JAHWFP010010893.1:3438-23278 GCA_023313725.1 Lithobius niger | reverse complement strand
ATAACATCTCTGTAATGTGTGGTGCAGTGGCAACCCGGACCACTGCACTGTGACTGAGGTTGGCGCTAATGACCAAGTTGTCGACGCGCCATTAAGCCTCAATCCCCCCCCCCACTAACAATGACGAATGACCTCAAGCCTAGTAGCATTTTGCTTTGAAAAAAAATAAATAAATAAATAAACTGCCTTTTCAAAATGTCCAGTCACTTTTATATCAAGTTGGTTGACCTGTAACTGTATCAAAAAGGCCTTTAAGTTAATTGGTGGTAACGATAACAGAGACGTTCTATTCTAATAGACTAACTAACTTACAGACACCTGATGCCAAATGATGGCACGGCGTCACCACGTGACTGCAGTTAAGCCCCCACCAGCCCACATAGTCTCGGGCTAAATAAACTTCCTCCCCTTCTCCACGAGTACGTGACTAGAATAAATTTTAACTCAATATATGGCCTACTCGTGTCTAGGCCCTCTTTGATCTAACTATGACTAATTTAGATCAGCGATCCATACGGGGATGATCCCGAAGTCATCTCAGTTGCTTCAACGGTTATCCTATTAACCAATATTTTAGATCTGCAGTTTCCAATGTTTAGAGAAGAAAGCAATTTATTTGGAAGCATTTCTTTTCCGTGCTGTACAGCATATTTCGAACCGTTTCTGTTTTGTTAAATTTTTTAAGCGCCATAATTGACAATGTTTACTCAGCGCACTAGCTTCAGAAGGTTAGTTGACCACTTTGAAAGACACATTACTAAATTTATTACATGTCAGGGCACGCGTTCCCTTATTTATGACTCTCACAGTGGAGAGACAGGGTACCTGGTTTTCGTTTTCGCTGTGTAAAAAAAAAACTCTGGGGTTGCAAAAAGGTGAATTATGGTCAGTATGAAAACAAAAGAAGAGGAAAAAGTTGAAGTGGTTGAACCCTGGGGGAAAGTATAGAGTAGAAACCCCCAGAGGAAAGTATTCCAGCTGCCTAATATCCCTGGTGAAAATGATAAGGTGAAATTACACAGGGGAAATTAACTCCGAGATAAATAATCTTCAAAAATGGAGATGAAATTATACCCAAGGCACAGGCAGGGTAAAATGCGCGTTAAGATTAATTGGTGATGAAAACAATATGGTTGAAGTAGAGCAAATTGATGAGATTGCCGAGTTGAAGAAATAGAATATTGAACGAGGTTGCAGACATTTCCACCACATGAGAAAACCTCTGAAATGTATTCGGATGCCGAATTTAAAGAATGTTTCGGGTTCAATAAATGTTCCTTTGAGCTGTTGCTGAATTTAGTACATGAAGCTCTTGCACCCGATGAACACAAGTGTTGATGTAACAGCAGAATTGAATTTGTTAACAACTCAGAATTCTTTGAGTACAACATTCCAGGGAGTTGGTGGATATTTAGTTAATTTGCACCGCACTACAGCAGGTAAGAGTTGTCATCATATTACCTAGGAAACGAGCACAGTTATATGTATGCCAGAAGGCAAAAAAGTCCTCCTGGTTTCCTGTAGTGATTGGTGAAATTAGTTGACACATGCCCCAGTTCTCTGCCAACCAGGCCCATTTGCAAAGCTGTACAGAAACGGGAAGGGTTTCTTTTCCGTAAACTGATATATTTGCAATGATGATATGAAAATCTGTAACATTGTTGTTAGTTGGTCTGGTGCAACCCACTTGTACACTGTTTGGAACAACTGCCATTTGCGAGAGAAGGCCCGAAAGAAGTGAACTTGGTTGGTGGTCTACTCATGGTAATGGTGGGCACCAGCTACATGATGACGCCCCTAACCAACCCAGTGACACAACCATAAAATGCAAATATGTGATTTATGCAAAAGACTGAACGGAACGTACAAGTGTAAAAAAAAATTTGCAGTTTAGCTTCTTCGAGGTTCTGAGTTTGAGGAACTCACAGTAACGCCAATTAGGGGTTAGCAATAAATGAAAAAAAAGATCATAACTACAGCAGCCTATTTTTGATTGTTTTTGTTATTAATGACCTGAAAGGCCAGCTTACAGCTTTCTGGTAGTATTGCAAATAAGCCAGTACTGTAAATGCAAAAAAAAATGTGTGTAAGAGAAATGAAAACTGCAATGGGTGTTTGCTAAGAAATGTGTAAGTTATTGCATGATTTCTGCAATAACTGTGTCGTAACTTGATACGGCTGATCCAAAATTAAACTAAAAATCCGTTTTAGAACTATTGTAATTACGTACAGTGGAAAAACGTTCACATGCAGTGTAACGAGATTCGACAAGCTTCGTGTTTACTTTATGCTCAGCTTCTTTCCATTTATGCTCAGTCTTCTTTTATTTCAAGTTCCCTATGTACCAGATTGAGTTTAGCCATTGTCTTCTTCAGCATTGTATTTCATATGAACATTGTGAATCTAGTCGCGTCTAGCAATGGCTCTGCAGACTGCTTTTGAGCCAATGTGTGTCTCTGATGCTGTTGCTGGTTTTGTTACCCGTTTCACGTGTGGGTATTGGGGCTATGGTTCACGTACGTCACTGGACCCTTCTCCATCCATCATGACAGCTGGCATGGAATTTTTCAGCATGGTCCAACTGTGGCGATACTACAACAAAACATGCATACATAGTACACGTTGTAAATATTATGGCCTACTGTATACAGTACTTATTCAGATGTTCAGTTTGTGATTTTACAATGCCTATGGTTCTATAGCAATACAGAGTACTGAGTCTATGTTACCGTAACCAAGAATTTATAGGGTTTGGGAGGAGAATTTGTAACTCTAAAAAGTCCCTATTGAAACACGTTAGATTCGTCCCCATTAGTTCAGTCCGAGTTTTCAGAGGGCGCCACGTGTTCCATCTGATAATCTTTGCTCATTTTTCAGCTCAAATCTAAAGTAAACCAAATTACAAATAAGCTAGGCTAAATAATAATTAAAATCAAGCTAGTTTCGTTTAGTTTAGTTTAATTTTAGGCTAAAAACTGAGTAGAAATTCCCACATAAAACACGTGGCGCCCTCTATAAACTAAGACTGAACTAATGTGAATGTATCCAAGACGTTTCAGTATGGGTCTCACGTCACAAATTCTCCTCCCCAACCCTATAAATTCTTGCCGTAACTTATACAGGGTGGGGCAGAAAGGACGGAACACCCTTCGCAATCAAAGATGGTTAAGGTTAGGATAATGAAACCTTGCATGGTATGTAGGCGAACGGGGAGCCAACTAACCATGAATCGATCACTGACCTTGACACATATTTTCAAGGTCATCGTGATGCTAACTTTTTAACTATGCTTCGTAGAACCCCAGTGTAAATTAGAAACTTGTAGACAGTGTCAGGGTATGGCCAATGCAAAAAAAGAACGAAATTCGGTACGTTAGTTTAGGAGTTACGGGCATTACAAGAATCATTCTGTTGTGCTGGTCGAGTGGCTTTCCTGCCAAACAGTTCTGTCAGGCTCTTTCGTACACCATGCATTGTATTGGTAGGTAATGGTGTTGGCAGCATACGCAAATTGGCATAATTCATTAACCGTGATCAGCTCTGAAACAAAATCAGAAATGTTAACCTGAGGGAGGAACAACATTAATTTCATTTCTAGACGACCACGGTAACTAAACTATGCCAACTTGCATAAGATGCTGTAGTTTGCAGCACCATTCTGTTTATACGTGTAATGTAACAGGTTGTGTTGAGCTAGTGTTGAGTCATCAGTGTGTCAGTTGCTATTTGTTTCCAAGCATGCTTCATGTACTTTGAGGACCACTGGAGTTAATTTTACACTCATTGTTTGGCAGGAAAGCCACTCGGTCAGCACAACAAAATGATGCTTGCAATTTTCGTAACTCCTAAACTAGCGTACCGAATTTCGTTCTGTTTTTTGCAATGGCCATGCCTTGCCAATGTCTACAAGTTTCTAATTTAAACTGGAATTCTACGAAGTGTAGTTGAAAAGTCAGCATCACGATGACCTTGAAAATATCCATCAAGGTCAGTGATCGATTCATGGTTAGTTGGCTCCCCCGTTCACCTACATACTATGCAAAGTTTCATTATCCTAACATTAACCATCTTTGATTGCCAAGGGTGTTCCGTCCTTTCTGCCCCACCCTGTATTAACTACACACAAACTAGTGAGGCATAGAAGCATTTTATACGTTGCAATGTAGAGGTAAGACAGAGGCAAGCAGCTGTTCAGGGTGTTGCGGTAATGGAAGAATAACACCTATGTAGCGTCAAAATGTAGTAGAGCCATGCACATCAGCCGATAAGTGGAATTATTTGATGAGGGAAGAGTGACAACAGTATCAATGATTTAGCGTGGTTTTCAGTGGCTCAGTCATCGTATGATTTATCAAATTCTTAGGTGGCATTGTTGTCCGATGACTATGTTTATCAAAGGTGCATTATACCCTATCAAATATCCTACCACACTGAGATTGCGTAGTCATGCCCCCCCCCCCCCCATTCCCAGATATAAACTGTATTTTTGTTCCTTTCAGAAAAGACGTAGGCTCCCAACTTGGGGAAACATGTGGCTGGATAGACCAAGGTGACTGCTGGAAAGACCATGTTAAATGGAAAACATTACGTTACTTTCAGTGCAGGTTCCAACCCCACATGGGACAATACTCAGTCCTTTAATACACGGGGCTGTAGGACGTTTGGTGAGGGCACAACAGCAGTGGCGTGGTAGCTTCATTTTCCAGGAGGGACCAGGTCCAAAATGCGCCCCACCCACTAAAAATTTTGCTCCACCCCCTCACAATTCCCCTCTGAATTGGCTAGAAAAAAACTACCAGTAAAAATTACCAATTTCAACCTAAACGAATTTCGGTAAAGTAGCGCACAAATATTTGTTTTCTTATTTATTGAACACAGGAAATGATGCCACAAGAATGCAAAATCATGCTTAAACCTAATCGTAAGCTTAAATTAAGTTACAATTGACCAATAGAGATTTAGACAATGCAGTACATTTTCTGGTAACTTTAGATTGTGGTATTCGAAGTCCACTGGAAGAAACTGTTTCTGCATTTCCACACAGCTACCAATTATTAGACAGTTCTGCATTTTTACACAACGTCGTGCACTTCACACTTGTTCTCCTATTTTATTTATTTGTTAAAATAGTGAAAAATAATGAAATAAATAATTTTTCAACGGACTGAGTTTGAGTTAACATCACTTTTGACATGAAACAGGTTGGAAAGTCGACGGCTCAACAAGCGTCAAATAAGGGCCGTGTCAGTATGGCTCAGTGGTAGGACCTCGACCATTGGTTTGATAGGTTGTGGGTTCGATTCCCCGCTCAGGTAGTCTGACATTTAAGTCCAAACGGCAACGTAAATAGGTTTGCATCTTTATTTGTCAGTTTAAGTATACTAGATACTACAATATTTCATTGAAAATGAAAAGTTATTTTAATAGTAACCAATTTGCATTCTAACTCGTACTACTAAAAAAATTAAAAGATCAAACTAAAATTCCCCACATATTCTTGGTTTTGTATACTGGAACTGTCCAAACGAGGAATGTTCCAGTTTGAGTACATCCGACCGAAGTATGGGGATCATGCCAAGCTCCTCTTCACAGACACAGGTAGTCTGGGTTATCAATTGAAACAGACGACGTGTACAAGGACGTGTTAGAAGACAGCGATCGTTTCGATGCTAGCAACTATCCCCCAAACAATCCGCCACTTCTCCACCTCAAACAAACAAGTACTGGGGTAAATGAAGGTATGGGTGGTGTCCCACGCGTAGAGTTCGTCGGGTTGCATTCCAAGATGTGCATTATTAGATGTCATGAAGGTCAAGGGCATAACACGTCCTTCGTTAAAAATTGTTTGGATTTTGACGATTACAAGTCCGCGTTGACTTCATCGTTGGTTAAGAAAGGAACCTGGACAAAAATCGCTAGTGTCAATCACGAGCTGAGTATGGTTAGAGGTAGTAAGTGCCTTCTCGACGTACAACGACAAACGATATATATTTGACGATGGGGAAAATACCCTAGTGATTGGCCATCAATGTATGGGTTCTTAGTTGGCGTACGAAGACGATTTCAACCGAAGTGGACATGATAAGCGACGAATAAAACTAAGAAAAAGTCAGCCTAGCTCTCGAAACGATAATTTTCCTTGAAGTTGGACGAGAAAAATGCTAAAGCGGCTTGCAAGCTCGATTTGATCCTAAATCGTCGCGGAGGTTCGAGGAAATAGCGAGAAAGAGACAGACAGCAAAAAAGGTGAGCCTCTTTACATCCAGAGTTGAAAAAGTCAAAGCTTAGAGGAAGCTGTGGCTACTAGAAGAAAAGATCATGATAAAGAAACTGAAGAGAGAGAAGAAAAAAGCGACAGAACATTACCTCGCAGACAATCCAGGGAAAGATAAAGCTACTAAAAAACGTGCAACACTTATCACAAGCCCATTACAATCATCCTTGTGCAGTGAGATGACACTCGAGTAAATCTACCCCATCCCTTAACGTCACCTCCGGTTGTCTCAGGGAAACCTGTGGGTAGATTTACTTTAGAGGTCTACCGGAGAAGAAAATCTCACATTACTCCAGGAAACCTCGATCTCGCACAAAAAATTTGTCAAGCTTTGACGTCACTTCCAATTGTTTCGGTTAAACCTACATGTCACTCAAGAAAACTTCCTATGATGTCGCACAAGAAAACCTCCTAAAAACTTGACGTCACTTCCAGTTGCTTTGGTAAACCTTGACGTTGCTCCAGTAAACCGTGACGTCACTTCTGGTTGCTTCGGTAAACCTTGACGTCACTCCAATAAACCTCCTACGACATCACTCAAGAAAATCACTACGTGGGGGTGGTTTAATGGAGAACGGGTAGGTTTACCAACGAGGCGAGGGTAGGTTTACTGGAGGAAGGGGGTTTATTAGAGTGGAGTTTACCTGATGGCTGTCCGTGGCCGTATCATAAACTCCTACTACTAACGACACCACATTAAACTTGAATTTTGAATCTAAGATGTGAGCGGGACAAAATGTTAATATGTTTTAGTATGCTAAGAAAAATATGCTAACGGCACTGTTGGATATAAAACACAAGTGATTGTGCCCCAAACTTTACGAAGTCATTGCATTAGAGATTATCACACCACACTTACAGGTGGACATTTAGGAAGAGCTAAAACCATTGCATTTGTCCAATCTAAATGTTATTATCCAACTCTTGTTAAAGAAGTACAGGAGTACATAAAAACTTGTTTAGTCTGCCACCATGGGAGTGTACCATACCACCCTTTTAAAGCTAGGCTAAGAGCTTATCAACCATTGAAGAAACCAAATCAAGAATGGATTATAGACCTTATAGGAATTTTACACAAAACAAAAAATTCCAACTGCTATGTTTTTAAATCTGTAGATGCATTCTCACGATATTTGGTAGTAGTTCACTACCACGAAATCACTTTAGGCATTATACAAGGAATTAATCGGGCGATTTGGCTGTTTTGATCAATTAATTCATAATCAAGGGGTAGAGTTTCACTCAAATCTCATGTGACACTTAACAAGGATATCAAATATTAAACAAATAATCTTCATGTCAAATTGTAGTTGGCCATCAAATTGTGTGGAGGGTGCAAATTGTTCCGTTGAGGAGATTTTAAGAAAAATAGCCGTATCTCGTCTTGATGGATGGGTTGAATGTTTGGTTGCAGTTTCCTTAGCCTACAATGCTACTGTTCATGCATCAACTGTAGCCACACCGCATTTTTTATTTTTCGGCCAAGATTTTAAATTACATCTTCACTTATTTATGAACCGATCCGATTGGTGTACAACGATGAATACCCGTTAGGATTAGCTACTAGATTACAAGCTGCTTTGGGTTTGGTGAGACATTATAACAAAAAAGCATTTCAGCGTCAAAAGAACACTAGTACGATCGAAAAGCATCGGATTACCACATACGCCCAGACGATTACGTTGTATTATGCACACATGTGCTAATGAAACACTTCACCAAAACTACATTTAATTTGGAGAGGATTTTTCGGATTCTAGAATCCTGTTACGGTAAGAATGATTGATGTTTTAAGTGCCAATAGCATAACTATAGTACATGTCAACCACATCAAACCATTATTTTTACGGAATTCCAAGCTACCTCCTGCATTCCATGGAACCACTGATTTAGATAATAACATCGAAAAAGGCATAAAATTAACAGAAAAGGATGTAATGGTACAGCGGTACATAGAACAAGCTATTTAGGGTCCTCCCGATAAATCTAGCGAGGTATCACTTGACCAAATTCAACCATCTATGGTCGACCAACACAAAGACGCAAGCAAAATGGCTACTAATCTAATGGTAATCCAACAATAATAAGCTCTGCTGACGAAAATTTAAATTTGACAAATCTAGACACCAAGTTAGGCAACAAACATCATATCAATTCAATTGTCGAGGTTATAAACCATTGTAGCGCGACGCCATAGCGTCAGTGTCTTATATCTTGAACCATAGTTGGACACATTTCAGGTACTTCGGGAAAAATAACAATGCGGTACAAAAGCTTAAATTCTGTTGAAATCGAAAGCAATGATCCACCTGATAAAAATTAACTCGTGTGGGAATGCCAGCTAAGCTGCTTTCAATGCAAAATCTAACCCTCAATAACGTTGAAAATGTGTTACTACTAGCTAACTAGCTTGCCCATTGATCCTAATGTTATATCCCATAGGGTGATTTATTCATCGCTACAGAGATAACGGGAAGACTTCCAGCTATGACATTGGACGAATGGGTGCAGCACAATACGAACTGCATACTTTTTATGGGTGATGCCGGAGGGCGTAACGGGGATGCGTGGGTGGGCGCGTAAGTACTAAAATATTGTAATAACCATTGTTAGTATTGTCGGCATCGTCTCTCATTGGACGGTCAAAGTTCGGACAATGAGACGTGTATACTGACGTGCGTGCCTAGACACACACTAGTGTATCACGATAAATCTAAACAACGTTGCAAAGAAATTGCATTCACGTCCAATTCACGAAAAATAAACCAACTGTAAAACCAAAGCAAAATAAACAAAACCAAAAACTGGTAAAGAGGGCACCAAGTTGAGAGTGGTACGGTCCTCCAAAGGAGTGATATCAACGTACCAAATCTAACTAAATAAAACAAACTAGCGGAGTCGCTCGCTCATTCCGCGTCGTCTCGCTGCGCTCGAGGAGATTTTTTGCTGCAACACTTATGATGCAGACAGCCCTTCCACATATAAAACGATCAAGCAAATTATAAGAGTGTAGTATGCAATATCGGTTATCTCGAGAGAAGGTCAATATTAGTTTTTTACGTCCAAGGAGTCAAGTAAAAAGTTAAGATCAAGCAATATATCAGAAAAGCGCTTCGCTCACTCAATCAGTGCAAACATTTCCTCAGAAACGTGACTGAATCAATGTAACCACCAAGAACCACACATCACTTATAATTTCTGTTGGTATACACTCTATATGGGGTTTCTTGTTTTACTTATTTTAGGAATATTGTTCTTTACGTCCTGCTCAGTACAAATTTTTCCATTGGCGTCTTATCACTTCACTTTCTAATGAACCCTCACTTGGAGAAACATCTGCAGAACGTCAGATGTAATCTCCTATGAAGGTGAGAGATGAAAGATTGATACAGCAAAGCGAGACACACATTAAAAAGCTTTACTTTACGTGGAAATCGCTCGCTCTGTTTCGTCAATCCACGCACCACCGTGCTACAGAAAAACGAATGTTTGGCACCGTTTTAAAACCAGGTATCCATGCATCAACACAGTGGATACAAAACCATTTTTAATATCTACATGTATTACGTTGCAAAATACGTCGTCCGTTTAGGTTGTTTTTTGCGTATTTTTTTTCCTTCTCCCGATCATCTCATTGCGCAACTAATAGCTTCAACACGATCCATGGAATTTCTATGTACTGATTATTGTACTGATTATTTCGATGTGCTGACTGTGCAAACTAATTGCAAATATTGCTCACAGTTCTTTTGTCACATTCCTCAGCAAGCCTGCATTTTATCTGAATAATTCAACACATACGATTTGTTTGTTTGCAAAGGGTTTAGTTTACGTGGAAATCGCTCACTTTTCTCGCTCAATCCACTCATCTCCATGCTTCAGAAACACGAATGTTTGGCACCCTTTTAAAACCAAATCTATTGTTTTGATTTTTCCATGCATCAAGTCAGTTATATACAAAACCCATTTTAAGATCTACATGTGGTGTGTTGCAAAATACGTCGTCCTTTTAGGTTATTTTTTGCGTGCATCCTTTTCCAGGTCATTTCGTTTCGCTCGAGGAGGTTTTCATGAATAAACTATGACGTCAGGAACGAACCTCATGACGTCATAAACAAACACCAGGAGGGTTAAAAAAACTTTGACGTTAGTTTTTCAGGTTCTTTCGTATATTTGAGGGTTATAATATCAAATTACAGCGATGAAAATAGGCCTATTAAAAGCGAAATTTAATTATCTTTCGTTTGGTCTTACTCCCATCTTTGTAGGTGCTTTGGTTCCGGAGGAGTAGAGGTAGAAACATGCACGCACGCACATCGTATGATTTTAATTATGTATACTAGCGGAGTCGCTCGCTTCGCTCGCTCATTCCGCGTCGTCTCGCTGCGCTCGAGGCGATTTCTTGCTGCAACACTTATGATACTAACAGATCTTCAACATAAAAAACGATCAAGCAAACTATAAGAGTATAGTGTGCGATATCGGTTATCAATATTATTTTTTTACGTCCAAGGAGTCAAGCAAAAAGATCAAGCAATTTATCAGAAAAGGCTGTTTTTGATGACAAACGCTGATTTTCGTTCGCTTCGCTCACTCAATCAGCGCAAACATTTCCTTAGAAACGTGACTAAATCAATGTAACCACCAAGAACCGCACATCACTTTAAATTGTGTTAGTATACACTTTATATGGGTTTTCTTGTTTTACTTATTTTAAGAATATTGTTGTTTACGTCCTGCTCAGTACAGATTTTTCCATGGGGGTCTAATCACTTTACTTTCTGATGATCCCTTACTTGGAGAAACATCTGCAGCACGTCAGATGTAATCTCCTACGAAGGTAAGAGATGAAAGATTGATAAAGCAAAGCAAGACACACATTGAAAAGGTTTACTTTACGTGGAAATCGCTCGCTTTGCTCGTTCAATCCACGCACCTCCGTGCTTCAGAAACACGATTGTTTGACACCATTTTAAAACCAAATCTATTGTTTTGATTTTTCCCTGCATCAGAGAGTGCGACGGGCATGGTGACAACTGTCTTTTTAGACAGTTACCTTATTCCGGTAACTTGTTGCGTCTTGCTGGGTCATGTTGTGACTGGCGACAGGGGGGAATGGCTCGAGAAAGTGACGTGTCATCTCGGCAATAGGGCGACTACTGGGTGACTTGGATCTGTGACGACTCCGTTTGCCTGGCGTCATGGCGACAATACGATTCTCAATGGCGACCCGGTTGAAGTTGCTGATGGGCGACTTGGATGCGGGTGGACAACTATTGTCTTTACTAACCTCTTCCACTAACTCCAGACTCGCCACACTTCGACGAGGAAGACTTTTTTCAAACTACCACCATTTATGGATTTTTTCGTCGCCTTCGAAAGGTGTTTGTTTAAAGTGTCTTTCCCGGACCACTGGTTTTGTGAACTCGCTAATGGCATAGAGGACTACTTAACACACTTGTCAGAGCCTGACAATTGCCTCGCTTCCACTCTCCTTCCTCTAACACCTTATTGGATTTGAGACCCGTCTATATCTACTATAACGACCGGAGCACTATTGTCTTTATACATCAGCATCAGACTCCCCAACAAAGCGAGGCCTAAAGCATTCAGATCTGCTTCATGTTGCAAATGAAAAGCTTGAACCACACCCGGACCCTGAATAGGTTTAGCAGCTACGGGAAAAAAACTCGAAATGGAGGCGAGAACCTTGGATTTCATTCAATCAAACTTCATGTCCATTATTTTTGTAGCCATAGCATTAACATTACTGGTAATTTTTGCCTCCTTGCCTCTAAGTTATCAGCCTTATTATTCAACGACGCTGCTGCTGTGCCACGGACGGCATTCACAATAGCCTCCTCCTAACCCAAAGAATGTCCATGCGGGGCTTGAGAGTTAAATCCCTCAAATTGCAAAGACAAAGGGGAACCATCAATAGCGATGATCGCAGCCGCAAGCTTATCAACTTGCTACACACGTTGTCAACAACAACATCATGGTTCGATTCATTAAAAATGTATGGGAAATTTGGGTCATTTCGCAATAATCTCTCATCAACAGATAAATTATCCTCACTTACCCCATCTTGATTCCGCAGCCACTGATCAGCCTGCTGGTCCAATTTTCGCCAACTCTTTAAAATGGATTTGACTGATGCAGCAGCATGGACATTACACAAATCACAGCAGATACTTAACGAAGTCAAATGCACGACATTGCCTACATAGTGGATGTCAATCCCGTGAGAACTTTCTACAAGTGAACGATGCATACGATCCGGGGTTGATTTCTTTTTTTTTAAAAGCTTCGGCCTCCTTGACATTGGCCATAACGCACAGGCGAACAAGTCCTTTCCTGTCGTTCAACCATTCTGTGATCGCTCGAAGCAGCTACCAATCATTTGTACAGGAAAGGGAAGTGCTTGATCAACAGCACTGGTGCCCGCACTAGAAAAATGCTGCAGAGGTAGAGATACCTGCTATGAAACAACTCGCTTCAGGGAATAAAGAGGACATTTCATGGCACTAATGGTTCAACCATGCTGTGAATGGTCCGAGCACCTACCAACCATTGGCAATGGAAACAGAAATACTAGATATCAGCATTTTTCTAGTGCAGTTTACAGTACTGTGTACAGCAGAGAAATTGATAAACTCCACCAGCAATGGAGACCGGAAAAACGACGTAGTGCAGCACCACAAATCCACCACACACCAAATTAGTTGGGTCAAACGCAATAAGTGAGAACCACAACCGAGTGTTAGAATCAGTGGTCATCAAACATTTCAGCAACAAGAAAGTCCTACTGATGAATTAAATGGCAACCACGTACTCCAACATCGAAAGGCTAGTGCATCTTGGGCTGGCTCCAAACCTTGAGAGGGAATGGAGAGCCCAGTTAATATAAAGGAACCTGTTCACCATTTTGATAGCGTTGCCCATATTCTAAACACAGCATCCACGTTCCAGATTCTGCGTCATCCAATAGGCTGTTGTGGGCCACGTGATCTCGTTTTAGTTCTGAAAATTGCAGTACTGCTGCAAATAGTGTTGTTTCATTTTTAATTTACCGCTATTTTCTTTATATTGCTCGAAGATTCTACGGTGATGCATCTAGGAGTTAAAAAGGTGAAAATGCGCCTATAAGCAGAGCTGCGAAGATCCAGTGGTGCATCGTCACAGCCGGTTTTTAAAAGAGTGTCTTTTAAAACATGTAAAAATGTAAACGGAGTAGGCATCAAGCACAGGTGAAAGATGAAATCACGATGTTTCGGTTCCGAACTAGGAACTGAAATGTTGTGATTTCGTCTTTCACCTGCACTTGATGGCTACTCTGTTTACATTTTTAATTGCTAAAGTGCTTTCTGCTTTTTAGCTTTCTACTTTTTGTTTTTAAACATGTAGCTCTTTAGTTTCCCATGTGGACTGTGCATACTGTGAAGAAGGTCAACGGTCGCTACATCAATGTAGATTCACCGAAAATTTAGAAGAATATTTTTGTGTTAGTTTTTATTTTCGTAACAATGTTATGAAACAATTCACTTCAGGGAATAAAAGTACATCTCTGGTTACTAATGGTTCCAACATGCTGTGATCGCTCCAAGCAGCTAGGCTACCAACAAATTGTAAAGGAAATGAAAGTGCTGGCGATCACAGTACTAGAAACCACAACAGACAACTGCTGTAGAGGTAGAGAAACTGATTTGGTGAGTCTGCTATGAAACATCTAGCTACAGGGATAAAAAGGACATCTGAATATGATGCGAAAAAAATTGATTTTGCGGCTATGCTATGAACAATTCACCTCAAACAATAAAAAGGACATATAATGGAACAAATGTTAATATTTTAATATGTAACTTGAGAGCAAGAAGCGAATTGCTTAAGAGCTCCATCATACCAAAAAGAAAATGGTTAAATCAAAAATTTGTCGTGTCGGTTTTTGAAATAGATGACTGAGTTAGCTATCAACTATGTTTTATGGGAGAGAGTTCCAAGAGTTCACCACTCGATGGGTTAAGAAGTGCTTTACGCTGTTGACTCCAGCTTGAGGTTTGAAGCTGTGTCTGCAAGTGTTCATGTATGGGGAGAAATTCCAGAAGTGTCTCCTGTCAGCATTATAGTAACCCTTCTTGATTTTAAAGCATTCAATAAGGCCCCACGTTTCCTTCTTTCGTCAAGTGTGGTAAGCTTCAGCAAGTTGAGTCGTTGCTCATACGTCATGGTTCTTGTACCCTCAGCAAGCCGGGTAGCTCGGCATTGCACATTCTCAATGCTCAGGTTATCTTTTATTAGGTTTAGGCGCCAAATGGCGCTATTATAGTCAAGAAGTGAGTGAACGTAATTCTTGTACACATGTGTAACCTTGTCTGCAGGGATGGTCCCGAAGGTTCTTATGTAAGTACCTGCTAAGGAAGTGGACGATTAGTTCAAAGCAAGGCTCATTCCCAATTTACTCCTTACTGTATAGCTAGGGACTATACACAATAGCATTACAGATTGAGCATCAGACCAAGGTTACAACTTGTTCTGACCTCCGCTTTAGCTGTGGTGGTCCAACCGTTCAGTTTGACCACCCAACACCAAGTGAGGATTCGTCGTCTCAGCCCTTCTTTTAAAGGTCCGAGAACAATAGAGAATCCCCTGAGGCATTACGTCACGTGACGGGTTAACAGGCGTGATCCGGTCGTGACTGATTTAACAATAGGACACGGCTCGCTACTCGGATACTGGCATTGGGCCAACTGCCATGTGTGCATGGTAGTTAGCTGCGCGCAGCATCCATGTTTAACGGCAAGGTGCACTACGGAGCGACCACTCCGTAGTTTGCATTGCCGTACATGTAAACCCGTTACATCCCCCCTCCCCTAAGTGTTTGCTTAGGCAAGAGTGGACCTACCTTTACATAATGCCATGAAATTACCTAACCTACAGCCAGGTTGGTGACGGTGAGCAATATTTATTTCACATATTGACCTTAACTTATATAGAGTTTCACAATGGCTGTTTCGCTGCTGTGGGTTTCACCTGGCCAAATATACGACTAAAAATATCACTCATAATAACGTAAACATAAATCACATATTGCAACGTTTTTACAATCTTCGTTCCAAAGAAAATATCTTTAAAAGTTCACAATGTTTGCACAAATCAAATTTGTATCGTTTCTCACCAGTATGAAAGTTTCTAGCACCACACTTGAAGAATTGTTCCCGTTCACCCCATTCAAACTGCTTCTTACCACGGTGTTGTGTATGTTTGTGAGCTAGAACACTACACTCCCTACTGTTTGGATTTACGAGACACCAAATGTTGTGGTTTTTGTACTTCACAATTTAGCACTCCACACCACCAGAATGTTTGCATTCACTATGTTCAAAAGGTTTCTTCCAAAACTAGGCCACCATAGCCTTAACACTGTGTGCTATTTTTCTTTCAGGTTTCACCACGGTAAGTATTGTTGTTTTTTTTTCTTTAGTACTGCACTACGCAAGTTCTTTCTTGCTTTAGACATTAGGTTTTTACAAATTCCCTTTTCCCAACTAGATTTTGAGAATTTGCCTACTGGCATCAAAATCCTGACTTAGTTTATTCTCATAAGTTCTCATTGCTAGGTTAGTTGTGACTGCATTTTACTAACTTTGCTCTGATTTAGAATTCTATCAGTTTTTCTAGCTCTACCCCCACCCCCGGGGGGGGGGGTATTTTGTTTTTCCAACTTGTACAGTTTTATTAATAAAGTTTTGTTGTATTTTTTTTCTAATGCTCTCACTTCGCCGCCAACTCTTTGCTAAACAAAGTTCAGTCCTTTGCATTTTCCATTCCATCACTCTCTGACATTTCCACATCTGCAACGTCATCTGGGTCTAGTAGGAATCGCTCGTCCTCTTCTTCCAGGCTTGACTTAGAAGTTGTAGTGGATGGTTTTGAAGGATTTTCCATAGGTGGCGCCATTCCTAGTTGGTACAGTCTTTCCTGTGTGTCCTGGATGGGCGTCCTGGTTGCCGAAGTGGAAGGAACAGCAGCACCCCACGGGTTGGCCATTGGTGGGGTGAGATCATTTGCATATCTCATCCTATAGTAGGCTAACGTTGGATGGTCTAGGCGGCCCAACTGCAACTCGTACTCTTCCAGTACCTCGTCCCAATAGTCACCTGACATCGTGGCGCTTGGCTTTGCGAAAAAAAACTTTCGTCCCTGGGCCCCCGTCCAGACTTGGCAAGACACGTGCTGTTGCCGTTGGCTGCGTGGTTTGGGTCGTCTTCTCTGCTGTCAACTTGACTGTTGTTTTGCTGCTTGATTTTGCTCCCCCAGATCTGTCTTTGGATTCCCTCTGCTTCTTGTGACGTGTGCCACTGTATGATCGGTTTTTGGGTCTGCAGCCACCTCTAGATTCTTGGGCCAAATTACCAGGAGCCGTGGATTTTTGGTTGCCTTCCTCCTTTGACGCTGGTTTCCCTCCTTCCTTCCCTGCAGTATCCACCTTTTTAACTTCCCATATCCAGGTTCTTCTGGTTGCTTCTTCTCATCCTTATTTCCTTTATCTCCTTTTTCTGCCATCTTGATTTGCAAAATTTTCCTCCTTTTGTTTTTCTTTCTCGCTGTAGACCTCTGCTGATGTCGGCCACTGCCGTTGTGATTTTGCATTGCAGCTTGCATACGTTTTATATGAATGTGTCTAGACGCATTTTTCGCTGCTTTGTGCATCACGTCATCCGGGTTTTGCGTATACAAAACAATGCAAATCTGCTCGCAGATCTACAAGACCCAGAAATCGCCGCACGACTGCGCCACTCCGCTCAAAATTACCTGTTTTACCTCGCTCCCGTAAACGCTGTTTTGCTGGCAAAAGCAACATTGCTTTTCAAGCCACGGACAAGACTATGTAAGTATCAAGCATTTGTACTTAATGAGAGAATAGACATTCGTTGAATTGAGTAAAAAAAATAGGTTTTTGTAGGTAGAATGTGAGAAATTGACGTTAGCCATTTTCCCCTGCCTACACCCGTTTTTTTTTTCATGGGAGTTGGAGATTTTGGCCTACGCCTGCATCCCCCCTCCCCAATTCTTACCTTGTAGGTTGGGAAGAGGTGGCCTTTGCCCCCTGCTCCCCCTTGTCTCTTTTTAGAGAAATTTGAGTGGGGAAAAATACATTTTATTTCTGTATTTTATGCGTATTTTTGGTGTGTAAAACATGTCTGAAATTGCCGTTATTTGCGCGACTATTCCATTTTCGTCCCCGCTTATCCCCTGTTACCTCAAATCACAGCTCCATTACATGTATGCTTATGATTAGTAACAGAATGAGTGAAAAGCTTGCGATTTCTTGGTTTAAGGGCTTAAACCGACCTAAGAGTGGGTGCACGAAAAATTCTTAACCTGTGTTATTGAACTGCCGACTCCACCCCCCTCCCACTTTCGCAAGTGGTAAGAGTGGTTGGGCTTGTCAGGTAACACTGGCTTATTTTTCTGCATCTTAGGGATAACCTGCTTCTTTTTCTCTTTTTCAGCTCAGTAACAATTGGTGGTGTTACATTTGCTGGGAAAAAGAATGGTTTAAGTTGTGCAATATTCAGTGGACCGATTTCATTTCCATTTGTAATATCGCGTAACTTGTACGTTTTTTCAGTTTTCTTTTCTGAAATTACGTATGGCCCTGTAAATTTTGGCGCCAGCGATGATGCTATCCTTCGTGCTGCATTTGACAGGGTATGTGTGCGGTGGACGACATGATCTCCCACCTTTAGGGGTAGAGGTTTATGCCACTTGTCATAGTAGACCTTTTTTCTGTGCCCTAGATGTTTTAATGGACTGCTTTGCCAACTTATACATCTCAAAAAAACGCTGCACGATCTCCATCTGAACCTCGGTCTGGTTTTTGGTTTTTGCGGGGAGCGGTCCCTTCGTTAGTTGGGAGAGCTACCCCCCCATGGACCAGCCGGGTTTCGTCCGATGTTCAGTTCACTGGGAGTGAACTTACTTGATTCAGACACAGAACTTCGCATTGCAAATGCAAATTCCTGCAAATGAAGATCCCAATTGTGGTTGGAAGTAGTGAAACAGCGTAACGTGTTTTATTACCTTGTTCTGCCTTTCCGTCACGTTCGCCTTCGGGTTGTAAGCGGTTGCGTAATGGGTCTTGATCCCATATGACTGCCACAATCTACCCCATATGTTAGCTGTGAAACAGGGGCCATTGTCCGAAAAAATATACCTATTTCGCTTTAGCCGTCCTGAGAGCAAAAGTTCGGGCCAGGAACTGAACTCTTCCAAGACTACTAGTATCCAGTGTCTGCCTCTTCGTGTTACTAGTAAAGGCCCGATGAGATCCACCGAAACTCTCTTCCAAGGGGCATTGGGAGGATCTATCATGGTCAGGAGTCCAGCAGGTTTCGAAGTTTCAGTTTTGCAAGTCTGATATTTCTCACAACTGCGTACAAACTCTACGATATCCTTCCTCATGACAATCTATCCCACCAATTCCTGCATCCTGCTCAGAGTTTTAAAGACTCCAAAATGGCCTCCCAGAGGTGAGCTATGAATTGCAGCAATCGCGTTGTGATGTAGCAACTTCGGTAAAAACGCTCTGAAAAGTGTATTACCTTCAACTACATCACGAACGTTATATGAAACATAAGTTTTACACAAGATCCCATCACGCAAGCAGAGCCTACCCAGGGTAAGGATGCCTCCGTCCACAGCTGAAGTATTGTCAGCTTCATTGCCTAGTCTAGCAATCTGGTGCGATGACCACTGGTCACCATTCTGCGCAGTACGGATTTGTTCCAAACTGGGAAATCCGTTGGTCTCTCGGTCACTTTTACTCATTCCACCTTACAATCTGCTATTAGTACTGGATTTTTGACTTCATCCTCGTACATCCTGGAGATTGCATCTGCCACTTGGTTTTGTGATCCCTTCTTGTTATGGATTTCAAAGTCCATTCCCTGAAGTTCAAGAATCCACCGTGCTAGTCTCCCTGAAGGCTGTTTTAAGAACTTCAAGAAGGACAATGCAGAATGGTCAGTTTCAATTAGGAATGGTGCATTTTCAATGTTAGGTCTGAACTTACGTACAGAAAACATTACGGCACCCATTTCTAATTCAGAAACACAATGTTTTTTTTTTCATCATATGTTAGTTTGCGTCAAGCAAATGCTACAGGTACAGTGTTGGGAGAGCACTCCACCAAAACTGGAAATTGAGGCATCCGAAGAAATTTTGAACCTCCTGTCTAAACTGGTAATGCTAAAACACAGCCTGACAAACTGTCTTTAAGCTCTTGCACTGCAGTTGAGTGTGTTTTGTTCCACTCCCAAACTGCATCTCCCTTCAGTAACTTGTAAAGACGAGCTGCCTTGACATGGAAATCATCCCAAGAAATCTTCTCAAGCTCTTTACAATACTAGGCTCTGGAAATTCCTGGATTACCAATACCTTTTCTGGCAGTGGTGACAACTGACTCAATTGTTTGCACGGTTGTAATGAATGAATAGAGACAGAGCCGTTTACTACCACCACGTTCTTGGCATATTCTTGATATTGTGTCAAACCAACTGACTC
>JAHWFP010010892.1:0-23183 GCA_023313725.1 Lithobius niger | reverse complement strand
ACCACATTAACCACATGACCTTTGCTGCATTCACATGATCGCCGAGAAACGAATCTAAGGGTCGTGACATGCCTCTGAACGACCCTTAGATTCGTTTCTCGGCGATCATGTGAATGCAGCAAAGGTCATGTGGTTAATGTGGTGAACTAAAAACTTGGATCTATAGAATGATTTTTATCAAATGCCCAACTTTTGCACGCTGATTTGCACAAGATCCGCAACGCAGTCATCTGTATCTGCAGCGCAGCAGCAAGCAGGACATACGATGCCATCTCTGCCATCTACCAACGGAACGGCAAATTATAAGAGTAGCAGCCAAGTCCCGCTGAGATAGTATCTGCGCCCGGAACGCAACGGCCAGCAGCGCGAACATACGACGCCATCTACCGACCGAACGGCAGATTAAATGAGGGGGGGGGGGCTAATATTTCCGAAGGCGCCGTGTCAAAAAAAAGTAATTTGCAAACGGAGCATACCTAGCGCGAGCAAGGCCAACGGAGGTTGAACTGAGTTGGCTAAAGCGGGAACGCAGCTTCAATCTCAGCCGGCACTGCTCCGGCTCCAGACGTAGATCTATGCTCTCAAACGAAGGCTGAGCGAGCAGGGCAACGAGGCAGCAAAATTACGGAAAAAAAATTAAAGTATTAGGAGAAACAGTAGCAGAAAAAGAGTTGGTCACGTCGTTCTTCAAAAACAAATAGACGACAAGGAAGATGGGCTGATGAATGCGTCATATGAAGCCAGCCTAAATGCTATCAATAACGCTTGCGTTCAAAATGTATGTCATACAACTATCCTGGCGTACGACCACTCGGTACACCAGTGCAACCAATATCGTGACACCATTTGTGTTCACATAGCACAAGTGCACTATGTACCAATACCATTCGTGCATAGCACGGACTTCAGCTATATAGATGAAATGCAGGCGCGCTTAGGAATGTGATGGACGAACTGTGAGCAATAATTACAATTAGTTTGCGTCGAAATAATCAGCACATGATTTTGTGATGCTCTCGGAATCAAAGAAATTACTAGAAGCATAGATCGACGCACTCTCGCAATTTGCTCGATCGTTTTAGATGTGGAATGTCTGTAAGCAGCACAAGAGTTGCAGCATCAAAGCTCCTCGAGCGTAGCGAGACGACGCGGATTGAGCGAGTGAGTCCGCTAGTAGGTATTAACTCTACAACAAAATATAAGCTGCCGATTTCGTTTTGTTGGTAAAAAAAAAGCCATCGCCCGCATATGAAAAACCACCATTAAAAAGGGGGAAAAAAAGGCCCCCACTCGCATCAATTTTTTTATTACCACTCCCGAGAACCACTTAATTAATTTTTAGCGGCCTAAAAGACAATTATTATATTATTGGTGTTTTTTTTTTTTTCCTGGCCGCTCGTATTTTTTGCCAAGTACCTGTGGGTTTTGGTGCAATCGGCTGAGCTGTTAGGAGAGTTTACCTAACATTTTACCTTGCATTAGGGAAAATGCCCAACGATAAGTAAAACCACTGGTGACCTCTAGGTATGATTGGTTTAAGTAGCAATGCTGTTCTTAGCATGTTTACACAGCTGGTGCCTTCACTCCAAAACGCTTAGGGCCTAAACCTGAATCTTGGAGAAAAAAAATCCCCAAAAAATAATATCCTCAGAAAAAAAATCCTGGAAAAATTCTCAAGAAACAAAATCCAGGCGAAATAAAATGCAAAGAAAAAAGCCCAAAGGCATGAAAATCCACCGGAAATAAAATACAACTGCAGTTTTTCTTTAAATTTTTTACTTTTTTTTTCAAATCTTTTTTCCGTACTTCGTCGTTAGTGTTACGAAACTCGTTCATCGCATGAACTCTTCCTGATGCCCGGTGCTTTTTGTCGTTCTTAACTTTCCTTCCCTCCCTGCCGACCCCTCCTTTTATACTTGTATGTGCCGTTACGTGGCTTGAGCGGATGTGGCAAGAGCGGACGGCGGAGAGAGCGGATGCTCGACAAGCATTGCGTGGGCAAAGCCGACGCTTCCCTTCCAGTGGAGGAATAAGGAAAAAAACCTTTTGGCGTATTGATAGTGCGCAACCTGAACTACAGGAGGCGCCACGCTTCGAGCGAGAACGATAAACATCCTAAAGTCTGCCCAATCAAAACCGCCCGAAACTAACTACCGGAATACAGAAAGAATGGAACTCCGGCTGTACGTAATCAGAACTGTGAGGGGTCGTGCTTAGCGCCGATTTAAATTTAGTTTCATAGCACTGCGACGAAGTACAGGACCGATTTAAATTTAAAAAAAAATAATAATAAAATAAATAAGTAGTTAAAAAACAAATAAGCAAATAACAAACAATGATTGTACTGAATTTTTTTTCCCCTTTGGGTTATTTTTCTTTGGATTTTATTTCCCCTAGTTTTTCTTTCTCTGGATTGTCTTTCCTGGCTTTTATTTCCGTGGGTTTTTTTCACCTTTGAATTTTTTTGCCGTTTATACCTTTTAAAGCTATCTGATCGGCTTGTAGCTGCTTACATTGCATAACGCCATTCTTCTGCAACTTTTTAGTTAATACTCAAACTACCGCTGATTATCGAAGCCACACTTCGCAGTGTTGATCCCAAAAGATAAATTATCATACGTAATATGCCAAGAGCTAAGAAAATTACCGATGAGTTTTTTTCAATCCGAGTGTTTCGGCCCCTGAAAACTAACTAACGCTATTTACGAGTGCGAAGCATGAGAGAAATTATCTGCCAGTAACTAGCTATACCACGCGCAATGGCTGTTGCTGTGACGTGCACATCACGTGATTGGGCTAGTCCAATCAGATGGCCAAACAGCCGTTGTTCTCGTTCGTCATTGGCTAACTCATGGTGACGTCACAGCAAACAGCCATTGCGCATGGTACAGAGTGACTTTAATGGGCCAGACACGAGTAGCTCACGGGGTATTTAATTAGAGAATTTATCGTCATTTTTCAATATTCTGTAGGCAAAATTATGCAGAATTAATAATTATTATTAATTGAAAATAATTAATAATCTAACATCATTAAAATCGTTCAGTGTGTTTTGTGTGTCCATTTACTCCTCTCGAAATAGTGACGTCAAAAACTGGAGACAGGGTTCGGAAGAAAAGAAATTTCTCCTAATTACTGTTCGGTGTATTCTTGAATTCAAATTTAGGTCAAAAATGCCCGAAAGTAACGAACCGTTTGCAACAATCACACAACAATGCCTGACGTCAACGATTGTTGATCGATGTTGTTCGTGTAAACATCGAACAACAATTCCTTTGTTCAATACACAGTGTTTGTCGCCTGTCGTAGCTACATACATGTTTGATGTTGAGGTAATGACAATGTTCGTGTATGCTGTTGTATGCTGGTGAAGAGATTTACCATGTTTGCATAAGGTTTAGGTTTAAGCTAGGTTAGGGTAGCTTTATCATGAGTGTATGGCTTTCAGGTCACATAGTACTCAGTAAAATCAAATCAAATCAAATCAAATCGAACTTTTCGGGAACGTCTTGTAACAATGGTCTGGCGGCAACATACCAACAAGGAGTAAGTCGATTAATAACTGGTTGTTCTCAGTAACAATTCGCAAACACACGCAGCTTTGCTCAATAATATTTTATTGTCTCTTTTAAACTTGGAGTGTTGTGCATCAAGTCACTGTAGGAAGCGCACAGGTTAGGTTAAAGGAGTTGGGGGGGGGGACAACGTGACCTTACCAGTGTGGGCGTTTAGTGAGCCGCGTTGGGGCGGGGCGAAGCAGGGCTCAAGTCAGCGTTTTTAAAGCTTTAAATAGCTGAATTTCTTGTAAGACTGACGTATTTCTTTATCCAAGTCTTTGGACGTGTGCCAGATTGTTTGTTAGCATACGAATTGCGAGAAGATGTCTCCTCGAGCGAAGCGAGACGACGCCAACGGAGCGAGCGAAGTGAGAGATGTGGCTAGTTATTATTAAGACGATTTGTTGATACATTGTCTTTTAACAACAAAACGGATCTCTAATTTGTTGCTAGGTTACGTGATCGGCTATTAGGCCTAACGATGTAGAAAAGATGTTGGGGTCGTTAGCGCATTCTGAGTAATGACTGGTGTTGCTAGATAAAAACATCGAACGTTACTCAGCGTATTTCGAAAGAAAGGCCTTCAGGATTATGGCAGTAAACTACACATTTTTATTTGAAATGAATGCAACAAACGTTTCATAACATGTCGAAATTGTAACGTTTGAAGCAAGTTACGCCAAGAAGCGGTATCAACTTCAAATAGAGCTCACCATGTTTTGCGTTATAGAGCATCGACTAATGAGAGCTACTGGATATTCCATTACTAATTTAGCGTTAAATTTAGCCAATGAACATCGACTGACAGTGATAAGATCACAACAACTACGTTTTATCATTGTCAGTCGATTGTGATTGGACGAATTTAATACACGATCAATAAAACACGTTATCTGACAGGAAAATTCTCTAACTTCTATAAGGATTAAGTTAGAGATATTATTACGGAAATCAACTACAGTAGCACTGATACGTTCTAATCAGGTTTTTCGGAAAAGCCTTGATAACTAACGTGAAGTTTTATGAAGTATAGTGATTATTATTTATTGCATTTTAATGTTACTTCCTGAGGACAAGGTGTTGTTATTTACCATCGTCATAGTGACTGGTTTCTGTATACTATCTAATGAAGTATTTTTCTATCGTCTTTAAATTCAGGATAACTCTTAACAATTTTTAAGCCCGTATTTTGAAATCAGACTCGCAAACAAAGAAAAATAGATTTTGTAACAATCATATAAATAATTTATTCAACACAAAAATTTTACTTTTATATGTACAAGGGCAGCACAGCCTTCTCTTCTACATTATGATGCATTGTGGGTGGGATGAATGAGTGCGACATCTAGCGACGAACTGTAGAAACAACAACAGCAACAACAAAAAAACGGAAATTTAGAACACCATTGAACACCCAACATACGGCGTGGCAAACTTTGAACTTATGTACTTACAGTGCAAAAAAAATCTGAATTCGTTTTCAGCTTATTAATATCCGCCATGATGTCCGTGATGTCCTCCATGTCCGGATTCCTTGACGTGGTAAGCGAATCCGTGGGGATGTCTGTGAAACGAAAACAATTCGAAATAAGTCATTGCTGCATTGAACAAGGAATTTAGGCGCAACAAGGGATACATTTTTGTTTATTTATCAAGTAGAGTTTGCCGGCCTTTTTAGTCTTCTGTGCTGCCGAAAGGGCTGGGAAGACTACATCAACAACGACTTTGTCCGTTCGTCTGTCCGTCGCCTTTTTCAGTGATAGTCAAGTGGACTTTAAAAAACACGCCAAATTAAAACATCGTGGCTTTCTTATAGCTAACAGGCTTTCTAGACGTAGCTCAATGAAATAATGACATTTGATCGTCGCTTTTAACCACTACCGCTACCACTACCAAAGACACGCAACCGTAAAAAAATAAAGGATTTCGTTAACGACACACATTAGCTTCATTAAAAAAACTCTTGACACCGTGTTTTGTAAATGAATAGGTCTACTCTCGAACCCTGCTACTGACGAAATTAAAACGACATGTAAAACTTTAGCCTTAAGGGTAACAATTACTCCTAAAACCTAAAAACCTACGCTTATAAGCTAACACATTTTTAATCAGCGATTGTTATAGTTATCACTATTAAATCATATAAGTGTTGCGACTAGGTAGTCGCTGCAGCCTCTCGTTTTTTTTTTGTGTTTTTTTTTTTTTTGTTTAAAAGTGCTCTGTCATGGCAAAAAAAAATGGATGTAGAGCCGTCTACTTTCCGTTAAATCATTAAATTTCGCAGCAAACTTCTTGGTGAAAGTGCATTCTATATTCGGGGCAGTCACTAAAGTACTAAAAAATGTAGAACTACATAGGCCTGTAACTTTTTAGTTCGCCTTTCCCGATATCTTCATGAACTATTCCACACCCTGAAGCGGTAAAAGACCTATACGAACGCCCCCGGGGGGAGGGGGGGGGGGGGTTCAGAATGAAATAACTTCACAAAGGAATCAAAAAAGCATACTAAACGGTATTACAGACCTACAAATTGGGCTTATAGGCTACCCTTCGGTAAGACTTACTGATGGCTTTGAGCAGCTATAGTAGGTCTACAGTGAGTAAGCTCCTTGTAAGCTTCAATTGTGATAATTTACTTCATACGTGAAGTTACGTGCTAAAATGTTGCGACTAGGAAATTTTTGTTTTGGTTGTAATATTTAATAGGTGTCCTGCATTTTATTACGTTCACGTGCTTAGACCTTGGAAAGATGCCTCGCTCCAGACTTTATGACGTCAGCAACTTTTATGCTTGTTCATCATGACGTCACTATATAAACTACATAAGATAGGTCACACATTTCCTGCAAGGACGCGGGTGGAATTATCTGAACTGGTATCGTCTTAACTACATGTAATAGGATAATCTGAACGGCAAACGATAGTTGCTTTAATCTACAAGGAGGAAGTCCGTATCTCCACGATCGCTACCCGGAGCGGTTTAGGGCAAGGATTAAACACCTTTAAAATACGTACCTCTTCATTTCTACGGTGGCATGTCCGTGTCCACCATGATGTCCATATCCACCATGTCCGTATCCACCGCCACCACCACCGCCACCATGTCCGTAGTGATCTCCAGCGACCACAGCGACCAAAACGGCGACGAAAAGAGCAAGGACCTGTACAAAAAAAAAAAATGAGATTACAATTTTTATTTCCAAATTTGCCACAATCAGCGAAAAGCAGACAGAACGAAATCTGAAGCGATGCGTTACGAGGTGTTGAAATCGTCAAAATAGGTCAATTCTAGGGTGGTTGACTATAGTTGCGGGTTGACATCGTTCATGCACCGCATCGCTTCACGTCGCGTCAGATTTCAACCAGTTTGTTCAAGTCTTTAACTCAGTGCGTCCTGATAACGTGTCTCTGGAGCAGATGGCGTTGTAGTGAGGGCTCCTCAAGTGCGATCTGTACTAAGAAACACTCTGTTTTCTCGCGTTATACGTTTCTTAAATCGAGAGTTGCCCGCCAAGATTCAACTACAACCTTAACGACCGTCCTATCCATGCAGATAAAATATATTTGAGCATAGTGACCACTAATACGTTTGTGTCTTTTAGATCCAAGGTAAAATATTCGCAAAAAATTGATTTCAGGCGTTCAGCTTCGAAGTCATTGACAGTTACTTTTTTTGTGGGCTATTCCACATTACACAAATTTTAGCGAGTATATTCACAGATGTGGACCTGCGTAATGCGTGGGAGTGGGAACTCGAACAATCAGTGAAAATCACCAAAAGGCTACTTGTACAGAGATTCGGGCTACCCATACGAAAATTTAAAAAAAAAATTCAGAACAAAACAAACCCGCAAATAACCCCTTTTTTTCTGAGGTTTTTTCGGGATCGAACGGATCAAATTTTGCTGGGGAAATGTGTACGATCATTTAAATGTCACAATCGACATGATCACGAGTGCGTTTCTGGAACCCTTCTCCGAATGTACATGGGTGGGTTATACCCAAAACCTGTTGGTTGTCTTACCGTATGTACCCGTAGGTAGCCCGAACACACACAACTTACTTACAAAATTCTCTTATCAACGTTTGGCTTCACTCTTGTCCCTAGATGATTTAAATAAAACACGTAGAACATATCCTATAAATAACTTTGTTCGTGTCCATATCCTCTGAGAGATAAACGAAAGCATATTAACTTTACTGGTATGTGAATTAATCCAACGGTTCCCAACTTTTTCTACAGTATTCCACCCCATTGGGACTGACACGCAATGGCACCCGTGCTCCTCCCCCCCCCTCCCTCTCCTGATTGCAGTGTAGTTTTTTTTGTACACTACAAGAAGGCATTGTTGCCAGATGGTACAAAATGTCTGTAGAATTTTGGCCAAAATGTCTGTAGATTGTACAAACAAATCTGTAGATATATGAAAATGTAAATTTCGCTTTCCTCGTGCAACTTAACTTATTTTGCGATAAACAGTTACAAAATAAAGGTTTGTTCACCGGTTGGGAAACGCGGATTAATCTACCCAGATTTACACTAACGAAAATCCAGTTGCGTTTTTCCAGTTCGTAACAAGAAAACAATCGCGTATTGTCCGATCATTCATCGCAGATTCAATTACAAATTTTTTTCAGTAATATTGTTGGAAGGTAAAATAGTTGAGATTTTAACGGTAGGCAGTGATGTTAATTAAATTTATAACTTTTTTTAATGCCTCTTGTACTAGCTGTCTCCCCGTTACAAACACGGGATTGACGGGTCTACATCACGCGCCCGCTGCTAGGATTTTGTGGGAAACATTGTTGGAACGTTAGAAAAGCTTCACAGTTGACAACTTTTAAGCCCTAATTGTTGCGAAGGGATTCGCGTTTAGTAGCGGAGAAATGGTGCCTCGTAGAAGGGGACAACGGTGTAATTCTGATAGAAATATATCCGGTTTTGAAACAGAGTGCGATCGTGTCGTAACTCATAACTTCAAATTTTACACCCTAAAACTATCGCAGCGGAAATTAAAACAAAAACACCGACATTTGATTGATTTGATTGCCCGACATTAAATCTCGACACGTGTGCGTCTCTACATTCTCGACAAAGCGATATATTTTGAATAAAACCTTGCTTTCTGTTCAAACTATAATTTACAAAATAAATTCGCTGAGCCAAGTCATATGACAGACGTTTTTAACTCAAGTCATTTTTTTTGGGGGGGGGGGGGGGTAATGAAAAACTCTAACAACAACAGAATTTTAGCTACATACTTTAAAAAAAAATAATATACGTTTAAAACGATCGATTTATATTCTGATCAAATGCTACTACAAATGCCCTCCAAAATGAATCGACTCTAAATTAGAAAACTTTTGAACTATGCAAACTGACTTCGAGGACAAAATAAACCGAAATTGTCGCCGCATATTATTATTTTTTAACTACAACATTAACCCTCACAAAACATCTGCCACCCAGCAAAATAGAATAAAATGTATTCGAGTATAAATTCTGAAACTTTAAAGTAATTCAAATGTCCCATAATTTTCCTAACAAAACAAAAGCATATTTTTCACTAAATATTAATATGAAGGCTCAATATTATCCATAGCCAAACACAACAGCGAATAAATAAATAGCCACTCACCAGCTTATTCATGTTGACTACGGAGTTGGTAGTGAGCGACTGATGGTTGCTGAGTTGAATGTGATGCCTTTGACTCTGTTCTCACAGCTTATATACTAGGTCCACCTCGTAACCCGGAAAGCCAACACCTCCACTCTTACCACGCGTTGATGAACTCCGTGGAGCGGAGCAAGGTGGCACTGGGCCACTAGGACAACCATTTCCGTTTTAGTGCACCAACTTACTCTCCATCTCTATGGTCCATAAAGACGCCATCTTGGCACGGAGATGACCGGAAAAGGTGGAAGAGCCGTCGCAGGGTGAGACGGACAGCGAAAGTGACATACTTGTATGGATTGCAATCACAAAAGGAGATGTGGTCTGAGGAATAAGGTGGGAGGAAAGGATTGTTGATGGTTTTGACTGATTTTTAACAAGGTCTGTCGGTGGTTGCTTGTGAAATAAGTAAGTAAAGAGATATGAGGTAAGTTTAGTTTCGGTAGTGCATGGGGGAATAAAATAGGCGTAAAACGATATCAACTTGGCCAGTAAGGAAACCTGAACGTCCCTTACGATCAGGTATGTGCGGAGAGAAAACCCAACCCCTTCAACGGCTGTAGGATTCAATAACTAGAAACTTAATAAAAATTAAGTGATATCATATCAAAAACCAAAACTAGTCAAAGGGCTGCCAAGTTGAGAATGGTTCAGCCTTTCACAAGAATAATATCAAGAGCCCAAAACATTCGCCAAGTTCCATCCCATCAACTAATGCTTTAGAAGTCAAAGGAAAAACTTAACCATTGGTCACAACATTTAACCTCTTAACTAACACTCGGTGGGGTTAACTAAATGAATTCAAACATCTCAATTTTGTCTCAGTTTTGTCTGTTGGTATCACTCCTTTGAGTGGCCGTACCATTTTCAATTTTGCGGCACTTTTACCAATTTTTTATATGATACTCTAACTTAAGAAAGATAGGCCAGCTGATCATTACTGGAACTCGAACCCAGGATATCCCCTCGCTAGCCAGGCACTTTTTTTACACATTAGTGCCAGTCTGCAATGCAATTTTCCTTTTGATTTATTGTTTATTAAGCATAATTTTCTTCAGTCAATGTAAGGCCCCGAGAAATTAATAAAAATAATTTAATATAAATTAACACTCGTTGGAAACTTAGAATTATTGGTATAATGATGACTGGAGCTGTTTCATTAATGCCTCGATTCTGTTTCGTGGTATACTCTCGAATCGTTCAGTTTTTATCTTAACTGGGAGGGGAAGAGGGTAGGTAAGGTAGAAAAAAAATATGTGGTACTAACGCGCATTGGCGTTCTGACTGCATCAAAGCTGCCAAAACACGGCGGCCAGTTTTTTTAACGCACAATTGCGCGCAGTACTGCAGGGAAGCCGCCTGACATTTCAAGGCGGTGTTTTTCACAGCAACCGGCCGTCTTGCAGCAAAGGAAAGTTGTTGTAAGGACAGTTTGAAACCGTAAGTTAAAATTAGCTCATTAATTATATTTTAAGCATGGTCTAGAATTTATCCCTTCCAGCTACGCATTCGTCAATAATGAAGAAAAATCATAATCGGTATCAGGTAATAATAATCGATTTCAACAAAATAAATCGCTGCACTGTGGTTTTGCAGTCAGCCGACCATTAATATGTGCTCTGCTATGCTTATACCTGCAGTGTTTTTTCGGACTCTAGTCAGATTAAGTAAAAAAAAAAAATTCATTTTTTAAAAATAGAAATTTAAGTAGTGTTAAATTACATTTAAATTAAATTACATTAACATTTACATTAAATTACATTTTCTTTCGATTCTATACAAATCCATTAGATCATCCCGAATTACCAATTACCAATTACCAATTACAATTACAATTACAAGTTACCAATTACACCTGCTCCAGCTTATTATAGCTTTCTTGCAAGATTCAATGAGCCCTGCATCAAATCAGTTAGGCCTAAATCACCCTATTCTTGCTTAAAGATTTAAAAATAAAACCTTTTTAAAATGATGGGGAAAACTGCTACGTGTGTTCACTGGAGGCCATTTTTTTTTTATCCGTAAAACTCGGTGTATGTTTCTCTTAACGCGAAGTTTTTGAAACAATTCCATTATTTTAAAACAAAATTCAGTTTGTTTATATTGCATCAAAAATCCACACTATTTCTACCCAAAATTACAAAATATGGTTGAAAGGGAAACGGGGCGGCATACAGTCAGTTTCCTGAAAACGTAATGTGGAACAAAGTATTGAACGATTAATAAAATCTACTAGAGATTCATTCAAGATGACACCTCAAAAGGCACTGATATCGAGGCCGACTTTAGACATCGAAATTAAGTAGCAGTCTCGACAGACAAAATGAGCTGAGAAGACTAGGCAAAATAAATTTACGTGATGTGATTCATTAGATAAATGTTTAACCCAATCGCTTTAAAGATCAACACAAATCAAGAAACTTAGAACGACTAATGTCTAACCCTCTCCGTTGCATAATAATTATCCCATCAAGAAATCGCTGTAAATCATATAAAATTAGTGCACAAATGTGGCTTAGTCATTTTGTTTCTAGTGTATGTTTTTGCTGATATTTTTAGTTAAATTATTCCTTGGACATTTAAACTCATGAAATGTTAGCCCGACAATTACATTATATAAGACAGAATTTTCCATTTACCTGCTTCTTATCTCCCGGGCTGGTTTAATTTTTGTTCTGTTTTCTTCTTAAGGAACAAATGTGTTTCTACTACGCTTTCAGTTAGAATGATCAATATGTGTTTTATGTTAATGATCCTTGATCCATCAGCCTTGGTAATCTTGTGTTCGGTTTCTTTGTAATTTTTACTATTTTAGCTTTGGGGGCCGTACACAAATGACCTCACGCCAGTTTTACACTTTAATATAATAAGTTTGTTGCATACTCACAACTGGTGTGGAAAGGACCACGTACGCCACTAACAACCAACCCACATTAACTACGGTGATAAGAGTTTGTACGCGGAATGGTGCCGAATTAGAAGGAGAAAGAAAGAAAAAAAAAGAAAAAAACCATCCGTTCTCCTTTATCGTTCTCCTCCCCCACTCCCTCCACCAAATTTTGTCGTATATTTTGCAACCCCCCTACAAAATTACGTCACATACTTGGAACCCTTTCCCAATTCGTTACCGACGTTTTTTTTTTTCTTTTTTGCCCTTTATCCAGTTTGTTAGTTTAATGTGACCTCACAAATTTAGTGACCCACATCCCTACTTTTTTATTTAGTTTAAAGGTCATCTTTTTGTGCTAAACACATGTAGGCGACCACTGACTGAATTTTTTCCCACCGTTATCAGAAATAATTTCAGCAATGCGATCCCCATGCCAGAACTACTTCAGACGTGTCGAGACGAGACAAGATAAAAAATTTTTCAAACGCAAACTGTCAATTTCACACCTTTAGCCGTCCTACGGTGCTTTACAACAAGCTGGCACACTCACGTCAATTTGCCTCTGTTCACTCGGGTGCAACCGCTTGTTATTATTATCACGACTGCATTTGTAATAAATTTGGTTTTCCAAAATTGAAACCGAAAGAATCTGGATCGTACATGACTTCCTGGTGGATGTCTGAGGGAACAGAGGAAACATGGCGCTAACTAAAATTTTACGAGGTGTTACCTCGGTGTTACTGAAATAATAAGATTAAGAAATGGACGTTTTTAATCGTCTCGTCTCATAAAAGTGTAAAGAATATAGGGAACTGTGTGTATATCAGTAAACAAGAAAATAATTCGTCGTCAACCTATTACAATTTACGAGATTTTTTTATAACACATTAAAAAGAATTAGTCATGTTTACTTGAAAATTAACGTTCAGTGAATTCCTTACGTGTTTATTGCGCACAGGAAAAAGTAAATAAAACGTAACATTAATGAAAAGAAATCGGAGTAACGGATTCGACGATTTCATTGTAAAATAGTTGAATGAACAGCCTTTTCAGTTGCTAAGGACCTTTAACATGCCACACTCGACATGAGCACAGGCGCTTATCCGAGCGCATATCGGGAGGACTGAACCCGAGACATCCAGCAGTCGTGCTAACCACTCGGCCACCCTGACTCCCTGACTACTAAATTTTTGAATGTCTGTCCAAAACATTAAGGGGGAGGGAGGAAGGTACTACTGGCTCATGTGCCGGAAATCTCAGGTTGAAGCCCGGCCGGTCTCATCCCACCCCCTTGCATTGCGAAAAAGAAGGCCATGGATAAGACTCCTGTTCACGTTGATTTTGCATGTGAACTATCTTAGGGATTTCCTAGTAAAATTATCCTTCTCTGTTCCGATGTAACCTACGCTGTTGAACAGACCGATGAGCACAATCTCATATGACGGAGGTTCTGGATCGAGCCTAACCGCAGTCACCCTACGCATTTTCGGAAGAGAAGAGTCCTGCGAAACTTCGTGCTCATGTGTATTGTGGCATGTAAAAGAACCTCGGAATTGCCGATTGTAGTTTCTAGCAACATTTTTCGTCTCTCTTTTTGGCGCCATGCCTTCTACTGTGAGTGCGTCAAATCTCCATAGTTGAAAAGGACGGTAATCCACACATGTCACTTTTTTTAAATTGGGTTGTCAATATTCCCTAACGCCATATAATGGTATGAAATTGTACCAAACGTTGAGATTTTCATTTTTTATTTGATTGCGCAACGGTTAAACAAGACGGAAAACTAAATCGGCTCGGTTAGTAATAAATTAATACGGACGCAAACCCATTTTTCGCTCAGGAAGTCCTACATTTAAGTCCAAAAGGCAACGGAAATGGGTTTCCATCCTTATTTATTGTTGTACGCAACGGTTCGCAATTTTCCTTTTTGGATTTGGAAGCATTTAAAAAGGCCAGTAACTCAGCGGATGTCCTTTTTTTTATTTCACAGTTTTAATCGGTTCATTTTTAGAACAATAAATAAACAGTTTCTTTTCCTTTAATTTTTTTAGTAAATAAAAATGAAAATGCAACAAAAATTGCTTCTCTCCCTAGTCGACACTTCTCCTGAGTTTTACAACCATTTATTAAATTCAGGCCAGGATCACAATAAAGAAACAAAAATCATCCAAGTGTGCGATAACCCGTGCTTTGTATGGTATTGGCCTATATTTTTTTCACTACTAAAATCGCTGGCACGCAACCATTACAGCAACTTAACGATCGCACGCAACACCAATTTTAACTTTTTTTTTCGAACTGAAATTAAAGAAATTATAAGTCTGAAACTCGTATGGATTTTGAAAAAGTGCGATCGTTGTGTCTGCTCGTTTTAGACTTAGTTGTTATTAAATATCATGCGATTCGAGTTCTATTGTGTCGGGGATGATGATCTGGGATTGTGATAATAATTACGGGAATAGTTTGCTAGTAGGATTATGGTTGATGGTAGGTTTTCTTACGAATTGTGAAGGATTTTCTGACGTTGTGCACATGTGTAATATAAATGTTCGAACTTTTCATGTGGCCCGTTTTGGCCACAATATTAATGTCAAAGAAAGCTAAGTGTGTTTTAATAACAGGCCTGTTAACGATTATTAAATCACTTCTTAAATTGAAAACAGTTGCAGCAGCATTTTATTAAATACTAGAGGAGGCCCGTTCTACGTATGGCTGGTGTTGGATGCACCGTTTCCAACACTGGTACGGTTTGGTCGCTCAAGTTTATGTCCATGTTTCAACGAATTAGGTTTCTTCAACCAAATTTTTGTGCACAATGGCTAACAAACGCTGATTTTGTTCGCTTCGCTCACTCAGCACATTCGCTGAATCAAATCACATGAAGCACAGTTTTAAAAATTGGTGCGCTCAATCATCGTTGCATGAACAATTTTTTCGCTCGCTAATAATGTTACTTCCTTGGTGACACTCGTGGTGTCAGTCCTATAATGCTGATTTTCCTTCGCTTCGCTCACTCAATCAGTACGTCGTGTGACTCAAATCCCCTCCTCACCCTCCCCCAACGCTAATGATCCCCCATTTCTGAGTACCCTTTTTCTAATGATCAATTCTATTATATTCTCCCAGGTTCATGTTCGTCATTCTGACGGAAATTATAAATACGCTTTTACAAAACCAAGTCCAAACCTTTAGTCCACTGGCTTTTGTCATTTTTATGGTTGGGAGAGACAGAAAGTAAATCGCCTACAATGCCGCTTTAGTATTTTGTTTTCATTTTAAAGAAGTCTTATTGCTGTCGACCACTTTGCAAAGGCCTTAGGGCTTCGGCGGGCTGATGATCAGGAGTGGTTAACGCTCACCAAAAACCCTTTAACCCTTTGAAGGTAGCTATGATGATAAGCGTCGTGCACCGTAAGTTGAAAAGGATATTCCACCCAGCGCCATTTTTCTCGATCCTCCACATCAAGTACGTCCTCAAAGTTTTATTTACTTACCTTTAGTCAATCCCTAGCTAAAAATCCGCTTTAAAATGTGGCGTCTAGGAGATTTTGAGTTGAATATTGGGGAACTTTATTTAGGTGCTATGATCCTTTTTGCACGCTTTGCTAATAATTGCCATGAGATCAAAAAACTAAAAGCGTAATATGGTAAAAATTAAAATTAATTACTCCAATAGATTGCCGAAACAAAATTATAAGACACTAGCCTAGAAAATTTTAAATTGTGATGTGAAAATACTAGAATCATTCCGGTTTGTGACGACACAATTAATGCGTTCATGCTGGTTCGTCTATTGGGCAGAATGCCAACTGAGACAATATAGCTGCGTTCTTCGCTGCGAGGAACGCAGCAACTGTTTCAGTTGACCTTGGCGAGGTATATACGCGGATGGCGAGCAGCGCGTGACTGTTATAAGGTAGTCGGAGTGTTGGTTTAAATTGATTCTTAAAGCGATTGTTAGGTTCTTACCGGTTCTTAAAATTATCACTCTCACAGTTCGTGATTTCGACGATCTTATTATGGAGAATGATAAGATCGTGGTACCATTCGGTGGGATGGGGTAACTCAAGTGTATGTCCGTGTTTCACCAAATTAGGTTTCTTCAATCAAATGTTCGAAATTTGGTTCTGATTTGATTGAAATTTCACGAGAAGAAAGCATTGGTGCATGAAAGAGTTCGAAAATGACATCCCTACCTCGAATATTTTCGAGTTTTTCGTTGGATCGTTAAGCTGATTATTAGTACCGGTGTTAAGGGAGCACGATCTATAAGGCTAGTGGCCCCTAGCACTCCATGAACTACAAAGCCGTTTGCCGTGAATACAATACAGAAAGCTCTTTTAGTGTGAAAAAAAGTGCAAAAATTAATTATAAATGGTAAAAAAAATAAAAACCGCTGTTATCTGCCACTTTCGCACATTTTGAAACAATGCAGTCCTTTCTTTTATCATTTCTATTGCAAACCACGTGCATGGTGGCAGAGTAATCCAGATGTACTTGTACGTGTTGGATTCGTTTGCAGAGAACTGGGCTAAATCTGATACCCCGTTCGGAGCGCAGGCTTTTAATTCGAAATCGAATTCCTAATTGAGAGAAATGCGAGTCGAATCCGGATTAGTTTGTTAAACCCCGTTTGGAGTGCAAGAGTTAGCTGCTAGTTTCTCAACCGCTCACCAGAACACGCCAATATCGCTTAATTAACGAATTCGTGCATGGACCAACACTCACACCGTGGTGCCACCAGCCCATAAATCATTTACTTTTTTTAATTTTGAAATAATAGATGCTGGCAATTGTATGAACTCCCCTTGAAAATTAATGCATACTTCCTATGTTTATACGAGGTATACTTGAGCTGTCTAACCTGTAAAGGTAAGCTGCCTAACCCGTAAAGGTAACCTGTTAACTCGTAAAGGTAAGCTGCCTAACCCGTAAAGGAAAGTTGCCTAACCCACAATGGCAAGCTGTCTAATCCCCAACAGTAACCTGTATTACCCATGAAGGTAACCTGTCTAACACGTAAAGGTAACCTGCTAATCCACAAAGGTAAGCTGTCTACCCATAAAGGTAAGCTTTATAACCCGCAGTGATAAGCTGTATAACCGGTAAAGGTTACCTGTCTAACACACAACAGTAAGCTGTCTACCCATAAAGGTAAGCTGCCTAACCCGTAAAGGTAAGCTGTCTACCCTTGAAGGCAACCTGTCTAACGCATAAAGCTGAGCTGTCTAACCCATAAAAGTAACCTGTTTAAACTGTAAAGGTAACCTGCCTAAGCTGTAAAGGTAACCTGTTTAATCCGTAAATATAAACTGTCTAGTCCATAAAGTTAACCTGTCTAACTTGTAAAATAAACTGTTTAACCCGTATAGGTAACCTGTCTACCCAATAAAGGTAACCTGCCTAACCCATAATGGTAACTTGTCTAACCCATGAAGGTAACCTGTTTACCGATAAAGGTAACCTGTTTTACCAGTAAAGGTAAGTTGTGCAACCTGTAACGGTAACCTGTGTAACTCATAAAAGTAAGCTATCTAACCCGTAAAGATAACCTGTCTAACTTGTAAAGGTAATCTCTGTCTAACCCATGATGGTTACCTAACTAACCACAAAGGTAACCGGTCTAACCCGTAAAGGTAACCTGTCTAACCCGAAACAGTAACTTGTCTAATGTGCAATGGCTACTTGTCTAACCCGTAAAGGTTACTTGGCTTATCCATAGAGGTGATCTTTCTAACCCATAAAGGTAAGCTGTCAAATCCGTAAAGATAAGATGCTTAACACATAAAGGTAATCTTTCTAACCCACAATGGTAAGCTGTTTACCCCATAAAGTAAGCTGTCTAACCCATAAAAGGAAGCTGCCTAACCTGTAAAGATAAGCTGCCTAACCCGTAAAGATAACCTGTCTAACCGGTAGAGGTAAGCTGTCTAACCCATGACGGCAACTTGTCTAACCCGCAAATGTAACCTGTGTGACCCATAAAGGAAACCTGTCATGTCTAACCCATGAATGTAAGCTGCCTAACCCGTAAAGGTAAGCTTTCTAACCAGTAAAGGTAACTTGTCTAACCCGTAAAGGTAACCTGTTTTGTCCATAAAGGTAACCTGTCAAGCCGATAAAGGTAATCTGTCTAACCCATATGGGTAACCTGTCTAACCCTTAATGGTAAGCTGTCTAACCCATAAGAGTAAGCTGCCTAACCCGCAACAGTAAGCTGTCTAATGTGCAATGGTAACCTGTCTAACCCACAAAGGTAAGCTGTCTAAACTGCAACGGTAACCTGTCTAACCCATAATGGCAACCTGTTTAGTCCATAAACGTAACCTCCCTAAACTTTAAAGGTAAGCTCTCTAACCTGCAATGGTAAGATGTCTAACTCATAGAAGGTAACCTACCTAACACGTAAAGGTAAGCTCGCTAATCTGCAACAGTAAGTTGTTTAACCTGTAAACATAACATGTCTAACCCATAAAAGAAAGCTGTCTAACCCATAAAAGGTAACCTGTCTAACCCCTACAGGTAAGCTGTCTAACCCATAAAGGTTACCTGTCTATCCAGTAAATGTTACCTGTTAACCCATCAATGTAACCTGTCTAACCCATCAAGGTAGGTTGTCTAACCCGCACAGGTAAGCTGTCTAAGCCGAAAGGTTGAGCTGTTTACCCCATAAAGGTAAGCTGTCTTACCCGTAATGGCAACCTACATAACCTGTATCGGTAACCAGTACAACCCATAAATGTAAGCTGCCTAACCCATAAATGGTAAGCTGCCTAGCCGTAAAGATAAGCTGCCTAACCTGTAAAGGTAAGCTATCTAATCCTTAAAGGCAAGCAACATGTCTAACCTGTAAAGGTAAGCTGGCTAACTCAAAGAGGCTGTTTAACCTGTAAAGGTAACATGTCCAACTCGCAACTGAAACATGTCTAATCCGTAAAGGTAACTTGTCTAACCCGTAAAGGCAACCTGTCTCACCGATAAAGGTAACCTGTCTAACCCACAATGGTAACCTATCTAACCTGCAACAGTAACCTGTCTTACCGTCAAGGTAACCTTTCTAACCCGTAAAAGTAAGCTGTGAAACCCATAAAGATAAGCTGCCTAACCCATAAAGATAAGCCTTCCAATCCACAACGGTAAGCAGTCTAACCCGTAAAGGTAATCTGCCTAACCCATATGGTAAGATGGCTAACTTATAAAGGTAACCTGTCTAACCCGTAAAGGTAAAATGCCTAACTCGTAAAAGTAAGCTGCCTAACCCATAAAGGTAAACTGTTTAACCCATAAACATAACCTCTCTAAACCTTAAAGGTAAGCTCTCCAACCCATAAAGGTAACCAGCCTAACCTATAAAGGTAAGGTCGCTAACCCTCAACAGTAAGCTGTCTAACCAGTAAATGTAACATGTCTAACCCATACAAAATAATCTGTCTAACCCATACAGGTAAGCTGTCTAACCCGTAAAGGTTACCTATCTAACCCGTAAAGGTTATCTGTCTAACACGTCAAGGTAGGTTGTGTAACCCGAAATGTTGAGTTGTTTAACCTGTAAAGGTAAGCTGTTTTAAACTGTAAAGGTAAGCTGTCTAACCCATAAAGATGACCTGTATAACCTGTAAAGGTAACTGTATAACCCATAAACGTAAGCTGTCTAACCCATAAAGGTAACCTGTCTAACGTGTAAAGGTAAGCTGTCCAACCCGTAAAGGTAAGCTGTCTAACCTGTAAAGGTAAGTTGTCTAACCTGTAAAGGTAACCTTTCTAACCTGTAAAGGTAACCTGTTTAACTCATAAAGATATCCTGTCTAAACCACAACGGTAACCTAACCTGCAACAGTAACCTGTCTAGCCTGTCAAGGTAACCTTTCTAACCCATAAAGTTAAACTGTCAAATCCGTAAAAATAAGCTGCCTAGCACGTAAAGGTAAGCTATCTAGCCCACAACTGTAACTACTCAATCCCTAACGGTAAGCTGCCTAACCCATAAAGGTAAGCTGCCTACCAATAAAGGTAAGCTGTTTAACCTGCAATGGTAACCTGTCTAACCCGCAACGTTAAGCTGTCTAACCCATAAAGATAACCTGTTTAACCCGCAACGGTAAGCTGTTTAACCTGATAAGGTAACTTTTCTAAACCATAAAGCTAACCTTTCTAACCTGTAAAGCCAACCTGTCTAACCTGCATAGTTAACTTGTAAATGTAAGCTGTGTAACCAAAGGTAACCTGTCTGACCCCTAAAGCTAACCTATCTAACCATATAAAGGTAAGCTGTGTAACCCGTAACAGTAAGCTGTCTAACCCATAAAGGTAACCTGTCTAACCCGAAATGGTAACCTGTCTAACCCGCAATGATAGGCTGTCTATCCCATATAAAGGTTACCTGTTTAACCCGCAACAGTTAACTGTCTAACACGTAAAGGTAACCTGTCTAACCCACAAAGGTAAGTTGGCTAATCCATAAAGGTAACCTGACTAACCCATAAATGTAAACTGCCTAACATAACCACATAACATAACATAACACGTAACAATCCGTTAACGAATTGCAGAAGTGCTACTCGCAAGCTGTACCTTCATGCAACCGTCTGTAGCTTCCACAACGAATTCCAGAAGAGCTACTCGCAAGCTGTACCATCACGCACCCATCTGTAGCTTCCACAACGAATGACAGAAGAGCTACTCGCAAGCTGTAGCATCACGCACCCGACGGCAGCTTTCACAACGTATTGCAGAAGAGCTACTCGCAAACTGTAGCATCACGCACCTGTCGGTAGCTTCCACAACGAATTGTGGAAGAGCTACTTGCAAGCTGTACATCATGCACCCGTCTGTAGCTTCCACAACGAATTGCAGAACAGCTAATCGCAAACTGTACCATCATGCACCCGACGGTAGCTTTCGCAACGTATTGCTGAAGAGCTACTCGCAAACTGTAGCATCGCGCACCCGTCGGTAGCTTTCACAACGAATTGTAGAAGAGCTATTGCAAGCTGTACCACCATGCACCCGTCTGTAGCTTCCACAACGAATGGCGGAAGAGCTACTCGCAAGCTGTACCATCATGCACCCGTCTGTAGTTCCACAACGAATGGCAGAAGAGCTTCTCGCAAGCTGTACCATCATGCACCAATCTGTAGCTTCCACAACGAATGGTAGAATAGCTTCTCACAAGCTGTACCATCATGCACCCATCTGTAGCTTCCACAACGAATGGCAGAAGAGCTACTTACAAGCTGTACCATCATGCACCCGTCTGTAGCTTCCACAACGAATGGCAGAAGAGCTTCTACAAGCTGTAGCCATCATGCATCCGTCTGTAGTTTCCACAATGAATGGCAGAAGAGCTACTTGCAAACTGTAATATCATGCATCCGTCTGTAGCTTCCACAATGAATTGAAGAAGAGCTACTCGCAAACTATAGCATTACGCACCCGTTGGTAGCTTCCACAACGAATGGCAGAAGAGCTGCTCGCAAGCTGTACTATCGTGCACCGATCTGTAGTTTCCACAATGAATTGCAGAAGAGCTACTTGCAAGCTGTACGATCACGCACCCATCTGTTGCTTCCACAACGAATTGCAGAAGAGCTACTCGCAACCTATACCATCATGTACCCATCTGTAGCTTCCACAACGAATTGCAGAAGAGCTGCTCGCAAGCTGTACCGTCATGCACCCATCTGTAGCTTCCACAATGAATTGCAGAAGAGCTACTCGCAAGCTGTACTATCACGCACCCATCTGTAGCTTCCACAACGAATTGCAGAAGAGCTACTCGCAAACTGTACCATCATGAACCCGACAGTAGCTTCCACAGACAGTCTGCAGAAGAGCTACTTGTGAGCTGTTTCTCATGCAGCATTGATCGCTTACAGTGTTAGATGTAGATACTCTTTGAAACACAGCTTAGTGACGTATGTACTTGGTTTTATATCAGTTGATAAAAATCCAAAATGGCGCCCAAAAAAACGTTTTTTGCCGTGTAATTTCTAAATCATTCATCACGTTGAACAAACACTGGTTACGAATATTCAGAATACATGTTCATCAAAAAGGTGCTGTTCAACTATAATGAAAATTCAAGATGGCGGCGAAAATGGCGTCCCAAAAAAAACGGTTAATGGTTTTCGGCCATATGTATGAATCAATTTGAACGAAAGCCGGTAGGAATTTTTTTTTAATACAGCTGAATGGCATAATACTCGGTTTTATACCAGCTGGTAAAAGTCCAAAATGGCGTCCAAAAAAGGTTTTTTTTGCCTTGTAACATATAAATTGTTCATCATACTGAAAACAAACTGGTTACGAATTGGGAGTAATACGTTCGTCAAAAAAGGTCCCATTCGCGTCATGCAAAAATCCATGATGGCAGCTGAAAAACGCATTCCACAAAAAAAATTTGGCCTAAAACCTTTAAATCATTTAGCAGATTGACCACAAAATGATCACGAATAATATTCCAAATTAAATTTTCTTATTACTGATACCACTTGATTTTTTTAATTTTATTTTTTTTTTTGGAAGTAAAAGATGGGGGCATGAAATGCTATACCCTAAAATATTGTAAGCCAAACACTGATGAGAAATTAACTGCTATAATAAGCACACAAAAAAACTGAATATTGATAGCAATATTCCTTAAAATACGACTGAACGACATGTAAGAAATTTTGTTGGGAGCAGGGGGCGAGTGAGGACTACTGTTCACTACTAGTTATTGACAAACTTACCATCAAGCGTTGAAATTTAGGTAAACGCCCAAAAAATCAGGTTTTCCCTGTCCAGTAAGTAAACGGTCAGTTTAGCATGTCGTCTGGTTTACTCCCTCTCCTCAGAATGTTAGTCAGAATGATGTAAACACTTATTCACCCAAAACCAAAACTGGTAGAAAAACCCGCCAAGTTTCCAAAAACGATCGACCTTTGAAGGTAGTGATATCATTCAACCAGGGAAAGGCCGCCAAGGTCAATCCTATTAGCCAAGTTAATCGCACCGACTAATAGTTCGAAAGTTAAATGAAAACTTGAAGATTGCTACAGGGAATAGCATGAGTTAGTCAAT
>JAHWFP010010888.1:23456-36484 GCA_023313725.1 Lithobius niger | reverse complement strand
GGGGGGGGGGGGGGACTGGCCGGTGGGGGTACACTATTCTTAGACTTGCTTCGGGTTGGGTAGCGGTGGGGGACACAGGGGGGATGGAGGGGAAGAGTGGGAGGACGGGGAGAGGGGAGGAAGGTGGGGAGGAAGGTGGCAAAGCAGCAGTAACAGCAGGTTTGGAGCGCAGCAACTTTTTGATATTGGGAGGATAGCGATGCCTGCACCGGACTCCATTTTTGGCGAGGATGTTGTGGATGGAATCACTCACACCGGGAAGGTAGGTAACGCATTCGACAGGAGAACCATCCTCGACTTTGTGAGATGTGTCAGCATCTACCTTTCGGTGTTGAATTCTCGCTTTGGCTCGGCCCCATGCAGCCTTGGTCATGCTGTTGATCCACCTCGCAGGAAATCCTCGTTCAAGGAAAGTGGTCTTGGCGTCACGCAGGAAGACTTCCGCTACGTGGGAGGAAGAAGAGTGTTCAATGATGCGAGTTAGCTTATTCTTCAGCAAAGCTTTGAGGAGGGGTCTCGGGTGGGCAGACTTAAAGTTAATCCCTGTTTTGTGCTTACCACCACCTGAGGTGCGCAATCTCCAAAAAGTGGTCTATCAGGTGCTGTGCCTGGACTGCAATGCCACTTCCATCGGAGAAACAAAACGCCGTCTGGAATTACGACTCGAAGGAGCACATGGGAGACACCCAACGAGGGGAAAAATTGAATGGGATTGCCCAACATCATCACAAGACAAACCACAATATTGCTTAAGACCAGGCATCAGTGCTCCTCCACTCCAACACCAAACAAGGAGCACACCTCCGGGCACTTGAATCCCTCGCAATTAAAAGATTTTCTCGTCGACGAGTGCCTCTCATGAACTTTACTGGCCCTTCTCACGACCTAATTGAAGAACTTGTCCCATTGCCTCTAATTGCCAAACTTGACACGAGGAGGAATTTGACTACAGTCGTCGAGCGGCCCTCTAATGAATAACTTAGAGAACAGTGGTCGGCAGCACGTGCGCGAAGATTTAAAGTGCAACATGGAGTAAGCGCACATCGAACGAACTTTCTCTGCTGTGGTGTGGTCTTCTGAAGAAGAGGAACGGTGTTTTCTTCCTCGAAAATTTAAGTGAACTGTTGTAGAAACATTCTTGGAGGTGATAAACGTGTATTCATATAATTTATTATGTCTGAATATTATCACTGTCAATGCCGTTTACCGGTTTTTGCAAATAAAATATAAAATTCTAACCAAATGCAAGTGAGGCTGCATAATTTATTGGTGAAAAAGACTAAAATTGCAGGGCCTGCACCTGCTTAATTTTTGTTTTTATTGCCTAACCGAATATATACATTACCTTATTTACACTAGCAGTTTCCCCCTTGAGCTATTGTATCCCCTAGAAGTTGAAATTGCCTTCCCTGCCTGGCTCGCACTTTACTGCGCATGCGTCGGGTATGGCCATATAAACCCCCGCGCAGCTGCGGTCACCATCATTTCTCCCAGAACCTAGCTCATGGTGGGGAGGCTTGGGCGGGAATCAAGGTAAAAAATTAAGCAGGTGCAGGCCCTGCAATTTTAGTCTTTTTTATAGCCGACGAAAATATACATTATCTTATTTACACTAACAGACTTTGTCACCCGGGGGAGGGCTAGGTTCGTGTCGGAAGGAGCCCGGCGTTATCCCAGTCTCCGCGGTGCGAGTCGGCTGCCCCAGGCACGAGGTGCCGGTATGTAGACCAATCTGCTATCCCGACCACTTTCACTCGTGGACGGACGATGACCGTCTGTGGATGAAGGAGGCGGTTGAGGGTGGCGAAGCATCGTGTGTCCGCATCTGAGTGAGATCGGGGTGCGGATAGGGGTGTTATTATTTTTTTATTTATTTTTTTTCTTTGTGTTAAGCTTCATCGCATGCAGACGTCTAACATGTGGGGACAAGGATAAGAGATCAAATGCGTGGATAGAAATTAATCCTCTCACCTTGTAGGAAGTTGAAGAGCGGATGGCTTGGCAGAAGCTTGAAGGCAGAATAGACCGGTGGTTGTACGGTTGTAGGTAGCACAGGAGAGATTATGTAAAATGATGGCAGGAACTGGAAACGCGTGGGTTGGCCGTCCGGACTTGGGATCAGTGGGAAGGCGTTGTTTGCCATGAAGAGTCAGAATCGTCAAACGTCGGATGGAGAACAAGACGGATACGTAGGATACTGCGGATCCAGGCGAAGCAAGGATGGCACGGAGTAGAAGAAAACTTGAACATGATAGGTAATAGTTGACTATTCTGGTGACGTACAAAAGGGTAAAGAGCATCCCGGATTTAAAACTAAGGTCCGGGCGAGGCGGATCCACACGAAAGGTAGCACAAGCATGAGTGGGCGTCTCGCTGGAGGCCGAATAGGAGGATAGTGAAATTTCGAGGATAGAGTAAGGCATTAGTCCGGAGTTGATCGGAAACCAAAGGCAATTCTCGTCGCCTTGGAGCAACAAGGGGAGCATGGCATGTCGCCGTTGGACGATTTGGTGTTGCGTTGGATGCCATAGAAAACAGGGAAAAATCCGGGAGCATCATCGAATTGCCATACAGAGTAACGTGAGAGGGATGGCACGGTCAGAGTAACGGTGGATTGACGCCAGAGTGTTGCCAAAGACGGACGGTTTGGGAAGGATATCCTTGGACGTGCGTGTAGTAGATGGAGGCAAGGGTATAGCTGACACGAAGGGCACGGATAAGGATGCAGTGAAAGGGTCGTCGGTTCGGGTGGCCACAGGGACAGAGGATAGGGAACCAGCGAAAGAGACAGTGGAGAGTTGTGGAGGCGGGAGTGGAGGCGTGCCAGGTTCGACAAGGACAGGGAGGACGGACGGTGCCGTGGCGGATGGGTCCTGGAGGGGCGATGGTAGAGGGGACGGGGTCACCCGGTGAAGAGAAGTCGGAGACGGCGTTGGGGTTCCACGGGCGGACTGGTCGTGGAGAAGGAGGTGTCCCGAGTGTGGGAGGTGCAGAGCGGAGGCGCCGGGTCCGCGAGCACGCCCAATACTATGCTCGCCACGGTGGCGAAGAAGGTATCCGTGAAATCAAGGTATAGTGCGCTTTGAGGAGGGCGTAGTTAATATGCTGGGAACGGTACTTCTGACTTATAACCTCCAGTTCGTTTGTCAAGGCCTCATTTGTTGCGCGAAGAAGGGAATTCCCGCCTGGAGGGCATCCGCTGCAGCGGTGGATTGACGAAGGAGCGGGAGGTCCGTTAAGGATTGCCGGGGTGGATGTCAATGTCCTATCCCCTTATATGCTAGTTATCGGCATTCTCCCCCCCTTGTTTTGCTGTCGTTGTTCGATGGCTTTTTTTTTTTTTTGCTTTATTGAGAGAAAGGTTGGAAAGGTGACGGCGAAGGAGGAGGCGAAATGTCGTCGGTGCAGGACGGCAGATCCAGCGGATTGGCGGGAACAGTAAGTCCGGTAAGGATGGTAGAGGAAGCCGAAGTTCTGGGCGGCAGTCGTCGCATTCCTGGAATGCAAACCGGATGGTGGCGGAGGACCGGCCGCGAACGTGGAGATAAGGACAAAAAGTCCGGAGAGGCCGGTCGGATGACGGCATTAAGAAGCATCCACATCAAAGGACTCGTCACAGGCGAGATCCACAGCATAAAGAGGAGAGGGTGAAATGGAAGGAACGTCTATCCTAGAGTCGGAACACGGGAAGGACGGAAACGGGGCCGGGATCCGGAGGCCAGCAGGAGGATGGAAAGCAGATGAGAGGGGACATGTGGCCCCTAACGGAATGGAAACAATAGGTGATGGAAGAATCGGCACCGGAGGGGAAGAGTCTGGTGGTGCCAGATCATCTGAAGGATAGTGGGATATTGAGGACGTGAACCGTCCCCCGAACTTGCGCAAGGCCCCGTGTTGACCGGCGGATGGGAAGACGGTAGTAAGGCCCAGGAAGGGGACCGGGGGTAGTTGCCGCAGATGGCGTAACACCGAAGGTAAAGTTAGCGGGCGTCCGAAGCGTCGTACGGAGGATTGAGATAGGACATGGAGATAAATAGGATGGAGATCACCGTCCGCAGGAGAGCTGGAGGATCGTCACTGCTTAGGAATCGAAGCTTTGGTGGATGAAAGGTAGGTGAAGGCTGGCCGATGATCCAAGAGGAACAGCGAAGGCTGGTGATGGTAAGGAAAGAGGTGGACGGCGGAGCGTACGTCCTAGGATCGAAGGACTGACTGAAGAAGAGGATGAATGACAAGAGGATGGTGCCTGCGAGATGTACGGTATACGACTCGAGGCAGATCGGTCCCTACGAAAGTGCCCCCGGGTGTTTTAGGAGGAAATGAGGGTATTCACGCCGGGAAGATAGCGGATGGCGGATTGAGTGGTTGTTGAACAACAGATGATCGGTAACTAGGGATGCGTCCGGACCGACGATGTGTCACCGTGGCAGGAGAAATTATCCTGATCCTAGGGGAGGACGGAGTGGCCCTCCGGCCTACGGATCCAAGGACTGTGGAAGGTATGGCCGGGAGCGGAACCTCCACTGGTAGAATCTTGGACATCATCTTGCAGAAGCGGATGAGGGCAAATCGTAGAGAGGACAAGGATCGCTGGCCCGGAGGACGAAAAGAAGATGGAGAGGAGCGACGGACGGGAAAAAGTCCAACCGGCGGTGGAACACTTGTGAAATAGAAGCATCCTAGTCTGAGGATGGATCGGTTCTCTGTCTATCCGCTCCTAAGGGCGGAGCAGAGGAAACCGGGAGCGAAGCGTCAACAGGGAGTGGATAGTGAAAGTAGCTGGTCGTAAGGACCGGTGGATCCGTGAAGAGGATGGAGGTATGCTGGAGGACGACACAAGGATTGGAACAGTTGAGGAGCAGCGTATAGCACAGCTGCATAGGACGAAAGTCGAAGAAAGACGAACGGACTGCATCGTCAGAATATATATCAGAAAGAGGGCTGCACAGTAGGATGCGCAGGCGGTGAGGACGCGGAGGGATACCATAACCCTTTAAGTAACAAGAGCATCCAATGCTGGAGGGAAGGAAGGTGCAATCCGACAGTGAGCGGTGAAACGGCTTAACCAAAAAAGGACTGCGCAGAAGCAATTTGCAGCGGAGAGCCGCGGGTGAGGAACTTTTTTTTTTGGTGAAAGCTGATAGAATGCAATGAGGCAGCCCATCCCAAGGAATGCTGCGCAGAGACAGCGCCCGGGTAGGGGGACTGGGGACGAGGATCGGCGCTGGGCTGAACAGAGACACCCACTGCCCATACACGAGGTCGTCAGCCAAAAACAAGGAACGGTCATTCCGAGTGATGGCAGCGTGCGGAGGGCAGGGGGGCCTAGGCAAGCAGCCGGGACCGGCGAGGCCGGATGGCGAGGAAGGGGGGAGGATATCCCTTGCGTTCCTTTTGCTCGTGGCATCACGAAGCGGAGGCGGATGTTGCGGAAGCTAGTGCTAGGAGCGGATGGTAAGCACAGAGTCACAACGAAGTGAACAGCGTGGCGGCTAGAGAAGAAAAGGTGGAAGTGTCCGTGAGGGAAGCGGCCTGCCTCAAGCGGGTGCAGTGACGACTGATGGAATCCATGGCGGCCGAAAGGCGGAGGACGGTAGTAGGTAATAGATAATCGGGCCAACAAAGAGCAGGATGGCCGAAGAAAGGCTCCGCAGCGGACCCGGCAGGGGACCGAATAGGCTCAATGGCCAAGACGTCGTAGCAGGAGCAAGGATGATGGTCAGGGAAAACGGGGATCAGCGATCCCTCGTCCCGAGCGGCAGAAAGTGGTACAGACGAGGAGCAGGCTCCCCCGTGTTCTGTCGCGGATAGGACGGCAACCACCGCGGATGGAAGGTAAGCGGTGGTGGATCGGAGATAGCTCAGGAGCGACCGCACGTGGCGAGAGTCCTAGGAGAAATGATGGTGACCGCAGCTGCACGGGGGTTTATATGGCCATACCCGACGCATGCGCGGTGAAGTGCGAGCCAGGAAGGGAAGGCAACTTCAACTTCTAGGGGATACAATAGCTCAAGGGGGAAATTGCTAGTGTAAATAAGGTGATGTACATTTTCATCGGCTATAAAAATGTGTTTTCATAATTGGAGAAGATTTGAAATCTCTATAACTGAAACCCATCTTTGTTTCAGTTGGATGTAATCGTATCCGATGTTAGACGAAATTTAGGAAAACGATGTCAGCTAAGGGTGAAAATCGTATGAAAATGTTATTATAAGATTTATAAATTCAACTAAAAAAAAACTAAGAAGCAAGCGATGCAAAATGTGTCCACACGTAAGCAATCCTAATAAAAAGAATGCAGATTTTGGATCTAGGCAACCCAGTAAGTGGAGTACGGTATGGGTTGCTGAGAGCCAAGACCATGGGGTTTGTTTTGTTGATTAGGTGGACGAGGATTTTAAATCGACTCCCTAACTCTGATTAGGTGAGGGATAAAAACTTTCTATTACTAATCATTACCAGTCCACATATACCATATCATTACAAAATAAGCAGAATCTGTTAGATTCAACTGACATATATAACTATTTAAGTCGAGGAGGATATATATAACTCGACTTACATTTATTTTGTTTCCAGCTTGGGTAAACTTCTTTGTAGCCAAATGATAATTTTCTTGTTGGTAGCAACTGTCAGCCACTTTTTCCAGAATTCGCATTCGAAGGCCAGGATCGCCACTTTCCTTTGCTGGAGTTAGTTTTTCGGCCAAATCTTCCGTAATAGGAATGTTATGCTCCACACACAAGTCGAGTGCTTCAACATACTGCAAAAAAGTTGGGAAAAAATAATAATGATACCAAATACAAATACTATGCCCTTGTTGTCGGGAAAAAGACCATTGGCCCTCATAAAGACCATGCACCAGCTTGGGCGCTATTAGTGTGATGTTGCACCCATCCCAAAAAATACTTTGTACAGTTCCACAATTTTCAGAAAAATTGCAGAGACAACAGCACTTTTATATTTACATTTTTTGGTGTTATCAATAACTATACGCGAAGAATTTTGCTATATTTCTTGGTTATTTTGAGGTCTTAAACAATTGTGACACATAATGGGGATTGAGGTATAGCATGTGGGAACTGCAGAACTGTTAATCACAAACACGCACTGCAAAACTCAGTTGCAGATTAAGCTTCATTAATTGGCTGTGGACAATCTGTGTCCACAAAATGTTGACACCAACCCTCTCCAATGTTGGTTGCCATTTGCCAATTGGCTAACAAAATCAAGAGTTCGTAACTTGAATTTAGCCTTACTCGCCAAAAAAGCCGACCAGCAGTAGAGAACGACGCAGAAATAGTGATACAGTATAACCTCGTTAATAAGAACTAGGATAACAAGAATTCCCGCTTAATAAGAACTTTTTTCAAAATTTTGGTTGGTCAGGTACTCAGCCAGCACTAAATATATGCGGCTAATAACGAACTCTGTTAAAACGAAAGTAAGGATAAGACGAACAAATATGTACAATTCTAGCTTATTTTTACGAATTTGTTGTTCGTAACGGTTTCCACCCCCTTAAATTTCGTTTCGTTTCACGCAAAACGTCAATTGCTAGTTGACTCCATCTTGGAAACTGATAAGAGTGTCGTCCGTTTGCGCAAGCGCAAAGGTCAAGGATGAATGAAAAGAAAATACCGTACACTGGTAGGCTACATTTTTTTAAAGTTGCAGTACAATTATTTCTCTCGTCCGTTTAATAAGAACTACGGTTAATAAGAACATTTTTAGCAGTCCCCTTACAGTTCGTATTAAAGAGGTTTTACTGTATCTCAAGAACCGTCTAAGGTAGAGATGAACAGTTTCGAGGCATTAAACTCAGCTTTATGGGGAGATACAATCACTTTTCTGCAATAACACTGTCAGGGGTAATGAAACACATACAATTTCGTAAATGCATTGTGTCAAGACGTATTTGGCAAGTGGCGCGTTGAACTTGTGAAATGGCAAGTGCTTTCTAGGGTCTACTGGCACGGTGGCAACTGCTACTCAATCAAGACAATCAAGACCGTCATCTGTGGTCAGTCATTGGCCCTGGTATAACCGAATTAACTCACTACATTACGATTTTGCCTAAATAAAAGCCCCTTTATAAGGAATAACACTTACGGTGGAGATTTCCAGTTGAGGTCTAAACACGATTGGGCGTAATGTAAGCCGCGGCCTAGCTAGACCTCGACCTCAGGACTAAACTTCGGACTAACGTTACTGGTGATTTCAATGCTAGTCTAAGTTGGGGACTTACTAGTACTAGTACTGCACTAGTAGCTAGACCCCGACCTTTGGCCTAAAGTAGTACTGGGTAATCTAGGCAATTTCCATGTTGAGGTCTACCTAGTACAGTACTCTGATTGGTTAATACCCTTCCTGTGACATCATATCACCTGTAAACAGTATGAAAGCGTTTGGCTTCTCCAAGAGACATCGAGATTCGTGTATCAAATTGTTTTCAAGCAAATTTCGGTGATTTTTCATATTCGGTTTTCAGGATAGCAGGTTTCGTAAAAACTTAATTGTGACTGAATCATTTTTTAAAAACATTTTCTTTCCAAATTTATCCGATTTCAGTTTAAAATTACATAAACAGGCCCGTATTGGGGGTTGGGTTAAGGTTACATTTTGGACGTCTAGGCTATAAATCTGTTCCTCAGTTTTATCCTAAACGACCTAAAGGGTATTACTGTAAAAAACTTGCACACTTTAAAAGCAACAACATGCCCAGTTTTCAAAAATGACGAAAGATGGAAAAAAAATGGCGAAGCCTTTCACTAACTTTTGCCCAAAACAATTTGAGGTATTATTGGATAAAAGCTTTTAAATATAATAAAAAATGGACATGCTCCGTTTTCATTTGTTTCTCCCTTGATTCAGGGATGTTAGGTAATTTTTGCCCTCATTTAGTGTCCTTTGGGTCGCTTTTGTCCTTTAATTTGAGATCTTATGGACTGTTATTGTCGAATTGTACCTTCGAATTTTCTTTGAATTCCTAACAAGTTTGTTGTATAAAAAATGGAATTGTTTCTACTAGGGCTGGTACTTTCCGGTTTTTTAGTTATCCGTTTAACCGGTTTTTTTTCCGGTCGGTTACACGAAAACCGTTTTTCCGTTTTCAGCAAAAAATACAGCGAAAAAAATTTCACCCCTGTGTAATACATTATTAAAAAACAAAGATGAAAAAAAATATGATTTAGGCCTTGGTAAGACAAGCACAATTATTGACTACGTGTTGCATTTTGGGATTTAAACTAGAAGAAAGTTGACGTTGATAAATTTAAGTACTTACTTTTATCACGAATTTTGACTTTATGTAGCTTTACAATTTCTACAAGATGGCTTAGGCCTATTTACGACAACGTAAGCCAAAAACAAAACAACACAATTTAACAACGTTTTCGTTAATGTTCCATTCATTTCAAATTATGAACCAGAAAAATTAGCATGTTTGCGTTTTCGGGTAGCAATGCATTTCGTTTACGTGTTATGATGCCGCTTTCCTGCCGTTCGCGCTAGGTATAGACGAGTCCACTTCTCCTTGACGCGGGGAGGGCAGATGCTGGCCAGCTTGTTAACTGCCTCGTGTACGCGATGGCGATCAGCGGATTGTTTCGAAAAGAGTAAGCAGCTTCGATGGGACAACAAGCCCATGCGGATTATTTGTAAATAAGCTGCCCCCTACCCACCCAGGTTTTCTACTTTAACTGATTTTGAGTGTTTGGATTAGTCGGCCTAAATGATGCTACTTGGCTATTTTTGGCTCGTTCACCGCGAGTTTTGAATGGTGCACGCAGCAAACGTTTTTCGGATATGGGTTTTATAAACCGTGTAACCGAACGTGGAACGGTTTCCGGTTAACCGTGTAACCGATCCCAGCCCTAGTTTCTACATTAATACAAAAGGATCGTCAAATCGTAGTAGCGCTAGGTTAACAGAAAAAAGACTACAGCAAATCAAACAGCCAACTCAATTTTCCAACTCAATTTTTATTGCCAGCTATACCCAATTTTCGGGAAGTACGGATTTAGTTCACGTTCTGTTTTAACTAAAACAATGGCAGAATTGGCTAGCAGACAAACTAGTAAATGAAATTTGTGAGATTTCGCGACTTCGGACGGCGAAAACTTGGCAGAAATCGGTTCTAAGTTTTGATTTATGTAGTTTTGTTAACGTTTCTGCCTTACTTATGAAAGTTTTTAAATCCTGGCAGTGAAGTTGTGTTTTGGAATATTAATATATAACTCTTGTTCAAGTATTAAAGGTTTAACTCACTCAACTGGTTTTGCACGTCGGCGAATTTTCGATCCTTTCCGCGGATCTTCTTCAGGCCAAATTAAAGTTATATACACTATTTACACATATTCATGACGAATTTCCGGAGCACTACATCCCGTCCTTCTTCTTTGCTCGTGGTGGTTGGTGGTGGCCGTTCTGCGAGTTTGAATTTAATTGTTTTATGGCCCCTGTTGGGATTGGGTCGGCTTGGGTTTGCTTCAGTGCTGGGATGGGTTTTCGTTGTAGGTGGTGGGAAACGAGTGCATTTACGTTTCTGAAGTCCCCTTTGGTGAGATTGCAGGAGGTTGGTTTTTGGAGATCTATGACGATGGATTCTAGGGCTAGTCTGGGGTAGAGCTTCTTCTCTTTAAAAAGGATTTCAGTGTTCTGGAAGTCGGGAAGATGGCCGGCCTGTGTCGACGAAATGTACTGCTAGCCCATCATTTAGGTCGAATTGTTGAACAGCTGATTTGTGCTCAGCATTTCGGGTTTTGATCATGCGTTTGGTGTGGCCTACGTAGGTGGTGGGGCACTGTAGGCATGGAATGCGGTACACAACATTGGTTTGAAGGGTGGGGTGGATGGGTGGTGGTCTTGGTCGAAGTAGTGTTTTGATGTTGGGGGGTGTGGAGAACCTTGTGCGGATGTTGGCTTCTTTAAGGATGCGACGGATGGGTTTGGAGATAGATTGTAGGCAAGGGATGGTGACTGTTTTAACTGGTAGTTTAGTATTTTCTTTTTCTTTCGAGTTTGCTCTATCTAGAGGCGGGTGGGAAATGTACTGGGTAGTGGTTGAGCCGGAATTTTTCTCTTACTTGGGAGGTTGCTGAGTGGAGGGTGGTGGGGTCCATGGATCGGGTGTTGGCACGTTTCATTTCGTTGTTGTATAACGCCTTTTTGATGGACATGGGATGGTGGGAGTTGAGTGAGTTGAAATCGATAGTGCGGTTAGTTTGGGTTGGTTTCGTGAAGGGTTGAAAACTGATGTTGTCGTCGTTTCGTTCAAGTAGTAGGTCGAGAAATGGAAGTTGATGATGTTCGTTTTCGAATTCTACGATGAATTGGATGTTGGGGTGAATACTATTGAGGGCTTTTAGCACTTTCGGGATGGCATCTGCTTTAATGATGGTTAAGATGTCGTCGACAAATCTGAACCAGTCATGGACGACTTCACTGAAGGCTGCGATGGTCATTTCATCATACTTTGGAGCATGATTCCTGCAAGAATGCCGGAGATGCGGTATCCCATGGGGCCTCCTTCAATTTGCTGATAAAATGCTTCATTGTGTTTTACGTAAGTAGTTTGGAGCAGCAGTTTGAGCAGTTTAAGAATTTGAACCGAGTTTAGTTTGGTATCTCCTGGATCAATTTCGGTAGCCTCAAGGAGTTGGAAAACGTGGTCGCATGTGGTTTCTCTGGGTAGGCTAGGGAAAAGGTTGACAACATCGAAAGATGCTAAAACGTATCCTGCGGGGATTACCATGTCTTTTAAATTGTAAATAAGTTCTTCTGTACCTTCAATGGTATACTTGCTCGTGATCAGGGGTTTTAGGAGCTGGCTGAGGAAAATGTCAAGTTTTTGGCCTGGGCCATTTAAAGCGGACGTGATGGGACAAAGTGGGAAGCCATTTTTGTGTATTTTAACTTGGCCAAAAATGTGGGGTGGATTGGGTTGTTTTTGGATGAGATCGGACACCAAGCTCTCAGGAATAAATCCGCGTTTATTAGTTTGTTCTAAGTGAACGCGAATGTCGCTTTGGAAATTGTTGGTTGGATCGTGTGTAAGTTTCTTATATGTTGACTGATCGTTGAGAATCGACGAAAGTTTATTGTTATCCCACCATCCCATGTCCATCAAAAAAACAACAACGAAATGAAACGCGCCAACACCCGAACCATGGACCCCACCACCCTCCACTCAGCAACCTCCCCAGTAAGAGAAAAATTCCGGCTCAACCACTACCCAGTACATTTCCCACCCGCCTCTAGAGCAAACTCGAAAGAAAAAGAAAATACTAAACTACCAGTTAAAACAGTCACCATCCCTTACCTACAATCTATCTCCGAACCCATCCGTCGCATCCTTAAAGAAGCCAACATCCACACAAGGTTCTCCACACCCCCAACATCAAAACACTACTCCGACCAAGACCACCACCCATCCACCCCACCCTTCAAACCAATGTTGTGTACCGCATTCCATGCCTACAGTGCCCCACCACCTACGTAGGTCACACTAAACTCATGATCAAAACCCGAAATGCAGAGCACAAATCAGCTGTTCAACAATTCGACCTAAATGATGGGCTAGCAGTACATTTCGTCGACACAGGCCATCTTCCCGACTTCCAGAACACTGAAATCCTTTTTAAAGAGAAGAAGCTCTACCCCAGACTAGCCCTAGAATCCATCGCCATAGGTCTCCAAAAACCAACCCCCTGCATCTCACCAAAGGGGCCTTCAGAAACGTAAATGCACTCGTTCCCCACCATCTACAACGAAAACCCATCCCAGCAATGAAGCAAACCCAAGCCGACCCAATCCCAACAGGGGCCATAAAACAATTAAATTCAAATTCGCAGAACGGCCACCACCAACCACCACGAGCAAAGAAGAAGGTCGGGATGTAGTGCTCCGGAAATTCGTCATGAATATGTGTAAATAGTGTATATAACTTTAATTTGGCCTGAAGAAGATCCGCGGAAAGGATCGAAAATTCGCCGACGTGCAAAACCAGTTGAGTGAGTTAAACCTTT
>JAHWFP010010888.1:0-23356 GCA_023313725.1 Lithobius niger | reverse complement strand
CCCCCCCCCCCAAATACTAGTTAGGAGTTACTCCTAGCCAACTCAATTTTTATTGCCAACTGTGTATGATTTTCGCGAAGTTAATTCTTATCAAGACTTTAAACTAAGCCGAGATACGGTTTAAAGCATATTTTATTTTTAGTTTCTACATTATCTATGATATTTTAAGCCATGGTGGTGCTGCGCTAACAGGCAAACAAAACGGCTCTTTTCCCACTAAGCACAGCCTAGCTCTGAGTTTGCATACTTGTCTGGTAGCAGGAAGTAAGGTCCTCGCAATGTTTTATGGTGTTTTGTGTTTCTTCAAGGCAAACTTAATGAAATTCTGCAGGGTGCCACTTTGTCACCCTTGAGCAAATTTAAATATTCAAGATGGTGGCCAAGATGGCTGAAAAGTCATACATCGGCTTTATCTTCGCATATAGAACAGACAGGATAATCATTTTGGTGTCTAATACTATGTTTTCAGGCTCAGGGAATACTAATATCGGATTGACTTGTTGATAAAATATACGCCTTTTGTTTTAGGGGCTGCTATCACAGTCACCGTTTGATTTTTCTCTCATTTTCAATTTTCAACTATTCTGACGTTTCTAATTAAGGTGGATGACTCCAATTCGACTCATTCGAAGGAATACATTCCGACCATTTGTGTGAACCTAATTGGAGTCATCCATCTAAGTTACAAATGTCAGAATAGTAGTTGAAACTGAAAGTTGAAAAATCGAACAATGACTGTGATACCAGCCCATAGTAAAAAGAGCGTAGCTCGGTACCTAACAATGATAAACCCATTAATTTACCCTTGATGCAAAGAAGACATTCCCATCTTTCGAATTAATCTAATTGAGGTCTTCCACTTAAATTAAAAACGGCAGAATAGCAGTTGAAAGTTGACAATGAGCGAAAAGTAGGACAGGTGACTGTGATACCAACCCCTAGTAAAAAAGGGTGCAGCTCGGTTTTTAACAATGACAAACCCATTTATTTACCCTTGATGCAAAGAAGACATTCCCACCTTTCGAATGAATATAATTGGGGTCTTTCATCTAAATTATAAATGGCAGAATAGCAGTTGAAAGTTGAAAATGAGAGAAAAATGAGGGTGTATATTTTTTTCAACAAGATAATCAGTTATTAGTATTTCGTAAACAGGAGTTTCAATTTAATTCCGGGCAATTAAAAGAGCAAATCGAAACGATTTAGCACATAATGAAGGTTAGTATTTTGCAGATAGTAAGAAATAGTATTAGACGCCAAAATGATTATTCTGTCTGTTCTATAAGCAAAGATATGGTCGATATATGATTTTTCCGCCATCTTGGCCGCCATCTTGATATTTAAATTTGCCCCAGGGTGACAAAGTGGCACCATGAAGAATTTCATTAAGTATGTCTTGAAGAAACACAAAACACCATAAAACATTGGGCAGACCTTACTTCCAGGTTTAGGTTAAAAATGCCATTTGGCAAACAAACTATACTTCTTAAGTCGCGTGGATGGAGGAGAGCTGCAGGGAAGCGATTAGAAACGGTCAAGGGCAGCGTTTCAGTTACTCGCACGCTAAACAGAAGTGTTACGAAAGCTAATAAGAAAAAAGCATATGAAACGTTACTTTCAAACTGACCAAAGGATGATAATGATTAACCAGTTAATCTGTTAACATGTTAATGTACGTGGTCACTTCGAAAACCTAAACCAATTCACATTATGAACTGAAAATATGTGTCCCTATTGGCGAAAGTTTAAATTATCATCTCCTACTGACCTGACGACAACCTTTAACCAGAGTGACACATGAGTTGATCTGGTGGGGAAATGTACCCCTGAAATCCCACTTCATACCAACACCCACGTCGTGCAGTGAAGCATCGCGTTCAAAAGAGGTGCTTAAACCTCAACTTACACCATGGTGTGCCTGGGTCTAAATTTTATCTTAGTCCCAGGCCTTAACATGCTCATTAACCCGAGGATTATTGCTAAACCTGATTGGAAATCACGGATTTTTTCAGCTTGGGACTAACTGCTCCGTATTAAGTTAGGCTGCAGCTTAGGGGCTCTACATTCCTTAGCCCTCAACTTAGTTCGCATTGGAAATCGCCAAACATTCGTGATAGCAAACTTACGCCCAAGATTAACTGTAGACCTCAACTGAAAATCCCCCCCACCGTTACAGTCAACTAACTACCAAAACAGCAGCCAAGTTTCACACGATAAAATAGCGAATTTTTTGTGATTTACACTAATCACCACGTTCAGGCCTGATTCATGAGTCAAACATACTTGACTCGTGCCTCTGGCCTGAAGATGGTAATCAGTGCAAATCATCAAAAATTCGCAAGGTCATCATGTGAAACTTGACTGTTTTGGTTGTGTGTTGAGTGTTGACTGTATGTGTTATTCGTTGTTTAAAACCAAAGTACAATGTCCAATTTATCGGTGTTTTTTGACCATTTATAAGCTTTTATTGATTCGTACATGTACAAATATAAAGCTTCTGTAAAAATTGTGACTGTACCTTTTTAGCAACGGCCAGAAGATCAACAGCACGATCATACTGGCCATTTTCCATCAAGAATTGGGCACAACGGTGCAACAAATGAGGATCGGTCTTTTCGTTCAGCTCATTGGCAATCTGGTGAAGAATGGAATACTGGTTGGTCTGGAATGCAAGTTCGACTGCCTTTGCAAACAATCCTGCCTGTGAAAATAATATAAACAAAGTTGATCACTCTGCATGTAGATTAGAAGATGGTGAACCCTCTTCAGAATATAACAGGATTTATTCAATACCATATGGAGCATGCAAACAACTGTTAAGAGATCCATATAAAATTCAAATTTAGTCAAATTAACTTCTTTTTTCCATAGTTCTCAAAGTCCGACCCGAGCACCAAAATCCTAAACCCAACAATAACAAACTTGTACAATAATGCAGCTTACTTTGTGATACAGCATAACAGCATTCTCTTGTTGCTCAGACTTGTTTTCGTAATAACGAGCAACGTCAATCATTTCTTGAGTATTGCCCATTAACGCCAAATTAAGAAGCTGATCCTCAAGCCCATGTTCCTAGAACAAACATAAACAAGTTACTTAAAATGCTAATGGAGCTAAATGAGAATTCGCTTTGTAGAATATTACCTTGCAAAGCCGAATAGCATTGCTGTAAGCTTGGGCTCGTGTGTAGAAGTGCACCGCTTCCTTGATGTCATCGTGGTTTTCGTACTGGCGACCGAGGTGGCAGCAAGCTGCTTTGTCACCCGTTTCGTTGGCAATTTCTGCAGCCTACAACATTAATTTGAAATATAGAAGCATAGTTTTCAAATATCCTACTCCCTACATGGATTAATGAACAATTTGAGTGAAATTATTTATTTAAACTACTAATCAAAATTGGCTCTGATAAATAATAAACAAATCCATCTTTTTTTTCAAGAGATTTAGCACTACACAAAAAAAAAAACCGTGCAGGGGTTTGCAGTGTAGAGTCTCTTGCTAAACTTCATCGAGAAAAACAAATGCACAGGAATCGGGAAAAGAATCCCAATGCATACATTACCTTTTCCAAGTTGTTACAGTAGCAGTAAACTCTAACCAGAGATAAGTAATCTTGGGCAAGTTCGTAGCACTGCAACGCTGTCTCCATCTCCCCTGTGCTTTCCATGTATTGAGCCCACCACTTGTGCAGTGCCCTGTAACACATTTGCGTGAGAAGTCATAGCAAAATTCTAAAAGTCTAAAAATATCCTCAACAGATTGCAAACTTTTGAATTTGTCATGCACATTACGCTGGAAATTTTTTTTTAAAGTCACATCGTTTACTTTGAAAATTCATACTGAAGTTCATAATCACTTTAGTTACGCTAATTTTCAACAGCCAGTTTGTTTTCTGGAGTTGGTGGGGCTCAGTCTACTGTTTTCATCAGGCTACTACAACAACAACGTTCACTCGATCTTGACCGTTCTTCAGATTCAAAGAGCAGATGAGACGGAATGAGCGTTGTTGCTGTAGTAGCCTGATGAAGACATTCGAACGAACTCCATCAACTCCAGAAAACACCTGGCTGCCAAAAATTTGCATAGATCTGTGGAAAACATCTTGGACTTTGAAATTAACCTTAACTAAGGTGAATGTGAGCTAATGCTGGAATGTATTGGAAATTTACCACAACTAAAGACTTTAAAAATAAAACTTGTTTGGTTGACCTTCAAAGTTGAAATTTCGCTTAATATTTCACTCTGTTTTTTATTTTACTCGACGTAAAAAATCACGGAACATAATTTTCTTGCAGTTGTTGCACTTTTACTTACTTCAATGAAGTTTTGCTTACCTAGTTAGTAAGCTAACATTTTAAAATTATCCCCCTTAAGTGGTAGCCACTTTCTTCGTTACTTTTCCTGGCTCCCTCTCCTGGTGATACAGGAGGAAAGGCAATGAAGAGAGCAGCGATCAACGAAAATTGAGTACAGCAGAACCTTGATTATCCAAAACCCGATTATCAAAACACCCTGATTATCCGAACTTCCATTCTCACAAATTATTCAGAAATTTATTGTTTTTTAGATAAGGAATAATTATTGACTTTGCTTTATTTATGTTCCTAGAATTTCATGAAAACTTTTCTTTTCAGTACAAACACTAAAACTGAGTAACAAAAAAGGTTTTCCTCTTTTATTTTGCATGTAAACTGGATTATCCGAATTGTCAAATACCCTTTGGTCCCGATTAGTGCAGATAATTGAGGTTCTACTATATTTGAATATGCTAGCTGACGAATATGCAAGATGTCATTTAGGGGTGTGTGAGTAAAGTAATTTTAATTCGAGTTAAGTTTGTAACAGACGAGTCTAGTATCGAGCCGAGTTCCAGTAACGAAAATTGATTATAATGATAACTCGGAGAAACAGTAACGTTAAATTTTACCCTGTGAGCTTAAGGCTGTACCAAACACATTATTTTTAGCCGAAACGAACAAAACCGAACAAACCTTCAATTAGCTGAACACTTCCCAACCAAACAGAAGTCTATCAAACCAATCAACTTTTAAAATAAAATTTAAAACAACTCAGTTCACAAAAATTAATATATTTATCAAAGCACAAGTTTCTTAAGAAATGCAGAAATGTTCACATGGACTTGTAAGTGCTCAGACGTGGAAACTTGGTTTGAACATGAAGAAATCCCTCGACCTTTACATTTTCTCTCATAATTTCTGAACAGTCAGCGCTAGGAACTTGTGATTTGGATCATCAGAAAGCTGGCGAAAAAACCCTTCGAAATGGTGTATTCAAACATCAAAATCGGTGAATTAGAAGTGGAAACACGTTCAGTTCGGCTTTTCTTTTGAATGGCTTAACACCGAAATGAACACCTTCCGTTCAGCTATGTCGGTTCGCTTTGTTCAGTAATTATAATGGGGGTTTTACTGCGAGAACGTATTGTTAATATTGGATCAGGAACACCTGCAATCTGAGCTCTCACGTGCACTCTTTGGCATAAGTCAGAGGTGTGTGATACTCAACAAATTCAAACCGAGTCAAGTATTCCACTTACGCTCAAATTCGGCTCGTTGTTTACGTCAATACTCGAAAAATTCAAATCAAGTGAAAATGCGATAACTTCAATTTTGATATTCCAAGACACCAAATTTATCGTCTTGACAACAGCTTTCTGGTGGTGTAAATTAAAAGCAATGCACGAACAGTTTTTAAGTTACATCCTGAAAACTGGAGCACCATTTGTACACACTGGCCCATGCAGTCAATTAAGAAGCATCTTACTTGTTATTATCCTAACAAATCAAAAAGAAACTTGCACACAAACTATATTCACCAAATACTCCAACTTGGCTCGCTACTTGACAATTCTGTTGCCAACTTGGCGGCTCTAATTAAAATTATTCTGTGCACGCACCCCTAGTCTACGCCTTTATAAAACAACTTGTGATACACAGAATATCTCAGAAGTCCTGAACCAGGTAGGCCTATACGATGTACGCCTATTCCATATTAGGCCTAAGGTGAACAAATCAGCGGTGCTGGAGTGCTGTAACTTGTACGACACGGAATAAATGCCTTTTGTTCCTAACAAGGGGGAATCACCGATTCCACGGCCTTGGACTCAAACCCAAGACTTTCCTCTGGGTGTAGTATAGGCCTATAGGCCTATACACTGTATAGGCCTATACTATATAAGCCTACCTGGTTCAGAACTTCTATCCATGAAAGTAATGAAGTACATACTTGTCTTTACTCCTAGAAATGTATTCCTCCAAGGAGTGTGGTTCGTCAAACAACATCCGAGGCACTTCAAAGCGATGCGTGTCAGACTTTTCAAAACTAAACATAAGTAAAAGTTAATTAACTACTGTAATACCTAATTTAAAAACTGGGAATCAACTTTTATCTTGTTGGGGCATGGATGTTGCCAGGAGCTTACCAACGCATACTGGAGAATCCATGTTGAAACTTTCTCTTTGTTCCAAAGCCAATCCTTGTCACAAAGCCATGTGGGAGAGAAGCTGCAAGTTTCCCTCCCCATCTCCAAGCCAGTTCGTCAACATCGCTACAATTTTATTTTACAAAAGCAACGTAAGTTAAATTCCCAGCCCGCAAGAGAACTGGCTTAGAGAGCGGAAGCGAGAAATGCAATTTCTACCCCAATCGGCCTCGGATTAAATAAAGAAAATTCCTTGCTCAAGTTAAAATCTTTTTTAAGGCTGTTCCTTTACCGAAGGTGTTTGCTTGGACCAATCATTGCAGGAGTGATATTTTTCACAAGTAATTATTATGTAAAAACCTACATGAAAGTAAATAACGATCACTTGTTCTACAACGGGGTCGTGACCAGAAGGAGAGATGGAACGAAGGATAACATTACCATGAACACTCCAGGGCCCTATAAGCCCTCCATTTTGCCACATCTAATGTTACAAAAACTTCGTAAATGATTTAAGTTCCCCACTGGCAACGGCAATATTAGGAAGTTAAAACTTTTTTTTTAACTACAAGTAAGACAGAGTAATGCAAACATACTTAGGAATTGCTTCTGCGATGTTTCCTGATGCTTCAAGATGTTTTGCATAGTTGTAGTATGTTGTGCGAAGGTGAATCCTATCGTGATTAGTTGCAATTTCTAACGCCTAGAAAAAGAACAGAACTCTTTACACTGAGGTACAAACACAACCGCACAAGAGAATAGTAAAGAACTACGTTTAACATTTATTGATTTAACAAAACAAAACCTCAAACAAAGCCTATAAATTATTTGGCACAGTTTGGCGGCACCTAAAGCATTTGTGCGGCCAAACAACAACTGATATGGAGGCGCGAAGCAGGGTTCGCAGGGTAAAGTAAGCAAGTGATCATACAACGCTGCCTGCATCCGTTGCAGCCCACTTAGTAGTTAGTACGTGGTTTCAGGAATGAGCATGCCATGCCAGAAAAAAAAGTACGAGACTAAGGGGAATTTTACCGAAAATTTTTGTTCTTTCCGCAAAATGAGCACCATGCCGACTTACACTGAAAAGACCACGATGAACACGGTGAAAAGACCAAACCAGAACTATCTTCTTCAGTAATTATACAGATCAAAGCTTTACTCGTTTCTCAATGGTCGCCTACAAACAAAACCACACATCTATAACGTATACATCACTTAGAAGATGCGATTTCGTTTTCTTTCCCTGTTTTGCCCATATTAAGGAAATGACGTCACCTTCGTTAATCATCATACTTTTACGGAAACACGAAACTGCTTACCAGCAGCGCTCATAGTAGTTATGTGCATATTAGGCATTGAGTTGTATTAGTGCGACGAAGTCAGTTCTGTAAATCATTCGCCTTTTATGGATACAAGAAGATGCTTTTCGGTCAGGGTTATGTTTACGTGGTGTAGCAACAGCGTTAAAATGTTGTTCAGGCCTAATACGTAACACCTGCGCCGAAGCAAACGAAATTACAGGATGGTTCATGAAATGTGATGAGGCTAGTATAGCAATACCAAATAGGGGTAAACGTCGTCAAGAAGATTAGTTTAACTAATCTTGTCATCGTAAACATGCATAAAACTAAACATAGAAAATCGTAAATAGAAAATCGAATTCGTAAACAGAAATCGAAACCGTAAAACAAAATTACTTCGAAGAAGGATTTTTCGAAAAGAAAACAAAATTCTCAAACTGAATCCCACTCATGCTTCTGTGAAATATATAATTTGTGCATTTTAGCACTCAACTCCTTTCCAACAAATCTGGAAAGGAATTTCGTGCAAAAAAGCACTCGATAGAAGCACTCGAGGTATCACAGCCGATAATTTTAATGTTATAAAGTCTGAATTCTGCCAAAAGTAAACATCAAATGATAAGAGAATATCGGTGAATTAGAGTAAATTTTAAGTAAGAACATTCAAAAAGCCAAACTTACCTTTGACCATCTACCGCAATCTTGGTAAAATTTGTTAAGTAAATCATACCGTCCACAATTTGTATATAATTTTTCTGCTTCGTCCTGATACAGAAAAAAAAAGACGCATACATGTATAACCATGCTTAAGGTCTACTACAAATTTTATACCACAATTATTGCCTATCATAAAACTTAATGAATAACCCCAAACCCAAAACTTTCACAATAATACATTCAGGTGTGGGTGTAGCCCCTCGCAAGGCGGGGGAAGGGGAGGGGAGGGGGCTCAAACGAGGGCCCCAGATTTCCGAACTTGCATTAGAAATATTTCAGTTTTTAATTATCGAAACGATTAGAGACACAAGCTGTCACGAGCCAAACAAAACGTAATTTTATAATTCTAAAATTAGTTTTTACTATCCTAAAATATTTACCTTTAGTATTAGCTTAAATCGCTTTTAATGCTCTAAAATTGCCCAAATTTAAACACCATTTAAATGTAAACAAGCTTGCTTGGCTTTCCCACCAGATTGCTCTACTCATGCTACCCTCGTAGCTAGAGCCGCCATATTGCCCACTATCGCTTTGCTCACCCTTTCCTCGGGTTCAGCGAGAGCGGGCCTGGTGGGTGGGTTCTTACTAAAGGGAAGTATTTTAGGATAGTAAAAACTAATTGTAGAATTATAAAATTCCGTTTCTTACTATCTGCAAAATACTTTCCTTTAGTATTAGCTGACTTTGTCCAAATGGAGGTGGGTCAAGCTGTGAACCTTGAGCCAGCTGCACTTAAGGGTACCTTAAAGAATAATTTCATAACTTTAAGGAACTCACCTTGTGCAAAGTTTCATCCTTTCTTGTCACGTCCACCCACGACACTTCCCAATGTGTACAAATTAACTACTGATTCTATTCTCACTGAGTAACTGAACTGAGTAACTGAACAAACACTAGTAACTGAACTCGTTAACAAAACGTTGTATTTAATATCTAACGTGTCTGCACACTTCCCCCGAGTGCCTGGCACCCACTAGCTGACATGCCAGTCCTTATGCACGGCCTACACGACTGCCTGCCATCACATGTTCCAACATATCATCTCTTCCACCAGAGACACTCACATCACGGAAATAGTGGCTGATAAAAGTATTTTTGTGTCTCCAGGAACATGCTGTCAATATCTCTTCCAAAGGTACACCAGATCCAAAAGCCCATGGGCTGCCAACGCACGCAGCTCATGAGCACGCACTTCCGGTGGAATATCAAGATGGTTTGGACCAAGATCATATGCCCTTCTAATTACATCCTGAATCCAGGCTCCGAGCCTTGCCGGAGGCACTGGGCTTGGAACTAAATTACCCATTTCTTTGTTGACCAGGAGAAAAAGGAGTGTTGGTGGAGCAGTCCTCTCGACAGACGCCGATGTAATTTGTGGTTGTTTGGTATACTCCAGATAACATCTGAGCGCCCGAACAGGGCACTGCATCTTTTCCCCACCCACGGGTTCTACTACAGGGGCGAGTGCTTTGATGACTACAGGCTTAGGCGCTTCATCCGGCCGCTGATTCTTGGCTCGGAACTTGCTGGAACAGTCATTGTGACACTTGACCACCCCCTTGCAAAACGAATGTGTCCATCCTCTCGTGACAAGGCTGCCAATTCACTTTGTCGAGCCGCCGTCGCCAAAGCAACCAGAAACACAGTTTTTTGGGATAAATGAAGTTTCGATGGCGTGTGCAAGGGCTCATATGGTGCATGTGACAAACTTTCTAGCACCAGAGGGAGGCTCCATCTAGGAAACAACTTGAGCATGAGCTCAGCTAAAGTAGTACGATATCGATCTTGCAGCCGACCAACCCTTCCCACCGAAGATGTCATAACTGCGGCAACAAGTCTGTTATCATGCGTAAGCAGATTTCGATACCACTGCACGAAGTGCCCACCCAACACGACCTCAAAAGGTGACACTCCTGCTGCAATACAACTGGCATGGCTACGCGAAAAACGAGGGACTCCAAGAAATCTCTTGACACTGTTATGATAAAATGTCTTAAGAGTGCCAAGAGCTTTTGGTATACCTCAACCACAGCTGATCACCATACAGAGCACAACATGATGAGAACAGCTTTGCAAACACATGCACATCAACATTCTTACACTTGCTGTACAAACTGTTAAAGGATCTTAAAAAACTACGCTGGCAGCGCTGAATGTCCAAATCATTGTGAAGAGAATCAGTGATGATATGCCCAAGATATTTAAAATCAAACACTCGTGACAGTTCAGTTCCACATGGAGACAGGTGCAACAATGTAACCTCTAGCACATCCATGGGCAATAAAGAAACACTTTCTAACATTAAAAAGCACAGAATTGCTGGCAGCCCAATCAGTGCAAATGTCAAGTAGTGATTGTAGTCCAGCTCGAGAAGGAGCAAAGATAATAAGGTCATCTGCATAGGCAATGCAATTAACGTTCAATCCTCCAATCCAGCAACCAGGCAAGGCCAAGCTCAGATCACACAAAGATCATCAATGTACAATGTAAACAGTGCAGGCGATAGGAGCCCGCCCCTGTCTCACACCCCTATAAACAGTAAATGGCTCAGACAAGTGGCCGTCCCACTTAACAACAGCGGATTGATTCAAGTACCACAGGTCAATAAAATTTACCATGTGGGCTGGTGCCCCTCTACCAGCAAGCTTAGCAAAGAGTTTATCAAAGTCAACCCGATCAAAGGCTTTTGACAAATCCAGCGAGGCAGAATACACTTTGCTTCCTCTGTCCAGGTAGTACCGAACAGACTCCTTGTAAACAAAAGTTGTGTCAGTAGTGGAATGAGCTTGCTTGAACCCAAACTGAGCCACTTCAGTCGCTAGAAAAGGCTTAAGTCTTTTGATCAGTAACAAAATAATTTTTGAGAAGGACGTCGCCACTGCAATCCCTCTGTAATTATCAGAAGAACCCAAATTACCAGCCTAATTCTTGACCACAGGGCTAATTACTGTATTAATAAGCTGGTCCGGCAGAAAGGTATGCTTAATACATTCATTAACAAAAGAAGTAAACCATTGCACCAAATTAAACCAAATTAATAATAACGAGCCAAATTTTATATTTTCTTTGTATAATTCATGAAAAAGGGTAATAAAGTAGCCTATAACAAATTGCTGATACCGATACCATATCGAAATTTTCAGCATTCACCCCGCATTAACATAGGGGCCCCACATTTTTTTTCTTGCAAGGGGGCCCCCGAATTCTCAGCTACGGTACTGAATACATTTCATGTTTTTGAATAGCTTCATTCAATGGAGCCCTATTGGGATACACAAGGTGACTAGCAAAAAATCCTTAAACAAAAGATAATCAGCTGATCACAGATTCCAACTTAACATGAGCTCATTCCCTGAAAGGCAACAAGACGTGTAAATGATGGAATAAAATTTTTGAAAATTTATCAAGTCATGACTGCTTCAACAACTGAAAAAAGGGGTAAAAAAGGTTTTTCCCTTAACATTTATGAAGATGAAAACACGTTTAAAATGACTGCATGAATTTTCAAAAGGGACTACTTTAATTTCTGATGCATGGACGGATCATTTCTCTTTATGTATCCATATAATATTTGTACTTGCCATATGGCTTATTTCCTCCAGATCCGCACAATTTCACAAAGAAGACAATCACACTGTCTTGCTAATTTTCAACAGTACCCCTACTGTCTTAATCAGACCCTCCAAAGTTCATATTAGGTCTCTGGTTACATCCTTGCTTAAGCATCCCTGACGAAGACAGCAGGGGTACTGTTGAAAATTAGCAAGATAGTGTGAGTGTCTTCTTTGTGAAATTGAGCGGATATGGAGGAAATAAGCCATTTGACAGTTAATTCTGAGTTTCATAGTAGTTCTATTAACAATGTTTTTAGAGATTGTACTTGCCAGTATCGGTATTTCTGTAGTACATATCACATTCACTGTAGCCATTTCGAGGCTTAGATTGGGGCCTTTTTTTTAAATCAGGTGTTTTTAATGCCAGCGCTACAACTATTTAAAGAAATAAAAAAATAAAAGTGGTAGCGCAGAAACATATGTAGAAGCTAAACAAAGTGGTTTTCCATAACGCAAAACACTATTTTACTCTAAAATTGTCCACTGTTCGCCAAGATTATTGTCTTCAACTCCTGGACCACCAGGATGGTGATGAAGAAAATAAACTAAGTCCAAACTCGAAAAGCAAGATGTGTGAGGATTCCCTGGGAACCAGAACAAGGTACCAAAACACATCCAAGAGTCAAAGCATGGACTGTGAGCGAAGAGAAAAAGTATGAAGCAATAGAATCTCATTACTGTCCTATGTACGAATGGGACTCTAAATAATAGCACATTCTGGAATAAAGGGGTTAAAAAAGAACATTTTGCCGGCCCCCAGCCTTGCCGGCTAAAAATGGTTTCTTTTTGCCTAAAACATACTAAACCTGGTAATTTTAGCATTACATTCCTTGAATGTGATGTTCCCCTGGAGGTTTCTTCCGGTTTGTAGACGCCTGCTTGCATATCCCACCGCGCATGCGCGGCGCGGTCCTCCCTAATAAAAACGACAGCGCGCACGCTATCGGCATTCATTTTACTCTCAACGTGTCAGGCGGTGACTCGAGAGGGGAGGCAGGGCTGGAGTAAGGGTAAGTATGTTTTAGGCTAAAAGAAACCATTTTTAGTCGGCCAGGCTGGGGGCCGGCAAAATGTTCTTTCTTTATTGCCAAAACAACTTAAACTGGGAATTTTAGCATTACCAGTGTTGACCTCGTCAAAGTTGGTGGCTGGCACCGTCTGACCGACCGCCCTGGGATGCAAGCCGGCTTTCCCCCATGAATTCTTTATCTGCAAGAGAAAAATTCGCACTTTATTCAGAACAATTGGGCTTGACAGGAACTTGGTCTCTTCGTGGGAATTGGTATCCCTGAAAAGGACCGTTGTTTGAGGGTCTTGCTTCTGGCTGGATGGAACTTGCTTCCCTCATGGATCTTGCTTCTGCTTCGTTCTGAGTGCTTAAGGGGGTCTGACCACGGTTCTGGCTGCGACGATTGGTCCAAGCCGAAGTAGTCCGGATTCGTCCTTCGTCATATCTCTCAGGTAGTGATATGTGAAGGAGGATTGGTGGCGCTACGATGCTGCTGCTAGGATTTTCCAATTGGGGTGGCGTTGTGGTGGGCCCAGGATGTGGATATAGCACTCACTACGTGCGCCGTCACTCTCATGCTCTTGCTCAATTCATCTTTGTTGTAAGGTGCTGTGATCGTTTTTTTTTTTTTTTGATGCAGTAGTTTCCGATACTTCGTGCGGCAGGGACGTTGTCGTTTGGGGTGAGAAGTCCCATAGAGAAGATGGCGACAGCGGCGGTTGATGTAGGGACGTCGGATGAAAATCGTATTTTATTATTAATAGGATTTCCAGGTTGGTGGTCAATTATTGCCAGGCTGGGGAATAATGGCGTAATCTGGCCCCGACAGGGAGACCAGTTAGGCATAAGGCATCATTGTGGTTTGCGGTAGATGCTTCTGCCCCCGGGAGATGGGACTCGGCTCCTTCGGTCGGGGGTGGCGGCGCGCTTCTGTTGGGAGCGTTGACCGGAGCGGGAGCGAGAAGCGTCGGTCCGAAAGGGCTGCTGGTTTCGGTGTTGGTCGGCAGCAGTGTCGTTCGCGCGGCATGGGGGGTTGATGACGCCGTATCTTTGTGCCAATCGTCCGGGGGACGGGGGTTGGCTTGTTTATTCTTCGAAAACGGGTGGATTGAAGACGTGGCTTGCTTTTGCGGCTTCGGTTTTCTCGAAACGACAAGGTGAGGAGCAAGTGTCGGGTTTAACTGACGGAAGAGTGTTTCTGACTCATGGATCGGTTGGTATCTGAGTCGGTGACGTGTGGAAACGTTTAGGTTGTTTGCAGACGACAGGGCCATGTCGTGGAGGAGAAGGGCGTTGTTGAACAGCGCTCTCAATGCCCAGTTCGTGGTAAGTAGCGAAGTTAGTTTTTTAGAGCTGAGAAATCTCAGACGACAGGTTCTTGAACTTATCTGGAGTGACGTCGGACGACAGCATTTCGCATAGCGTGTTAATGGCCGTGTGGAGGGCGTCTGCTTGAGGGGCCGCGAGTAGGCTTAGTCGAAGGCATATGTCATTTTCGTATAATACGAAGGTTGGGACGTTTGTTTTTTTTTTTTTGTTTTTTTTTTTGATATTGACAACGAGGACCTGGAATCCATCTTGATTTCGCTGCAAGCAAATTCGTACTCCGGGTAGGTGTCTAAAGTTATGGGAGTAGTGGCGCCGTCTCCGAAGGATCGGTAGAAGCTGTTTTCACGGCCAGCGCGTGGCGTAGGAGGTTCTTTGTCAAGAAGAAAGGGATTGCCTTTGTCTAGTATGGGGCCTTCGTTGCGGAGGAGACATGTTAGGAATGCCGTTGATTGACCCAGGAGGCAGCGAGGGCTTGGCGTCTTTGTCTCGTGAGGCAAAACCCAAGGCCTGTCTCTTGGCCACGGTTCATGAAAGGTGCGTCTGGTATCTTAGTGGGCTTGACAGGAAGCAGTCTGGGATAGTCTGTTCGACACTCTTTAAAAGAGCTGCGTGCGACAGGGTGGATTCATCTAAGGTGTCGTTCGGGAAACTGATGAGTTTCTCGGCAGCAGGGGCGGGCGACAGAGGGTGACGCGATGACAGTGTGTCGTTCGACTTGCGCTTGGGTGCCGTAGCCGGGGGAGAAGAAGCGGCACACCTGTGCCCTCCGTGGCTTGACGTGGACGAGACCCAGTTCTGGGTACGGGCGTTGCGTACTGATGACGTGCAGGAAGGAGGTGGCATCGGATTGACTTGTAGGTGACGGACGGTGTCATGTACGATTTCCCGTACGACACTGCGGCTGAAGTCTGGGACAGTCTGCTCGACAGACTTTTAAAAGAGCTGCGAGCGACAGGGTGGATTCATCTGGGGTGTCGTCCAGGAACCTGATGTGCTTCCCAGCAGCGGGGGCGGGTGACAGAGGGTGACGCGACGACAGTGTGTCGTCCGACTTGCGCTTGGGTGCCGTAGTCGGTTTTGTACGATTTCCTGTACGACACTGCGGCTGATGCTGAGGCCTTTCCGGGAGGAATTGGACGACAGGTCGAGCGGCGTGCTCCGGTCCGGAGAGAGGGCGAGTATCGCACGGTGGAGGTTCCGTTTGGCGGCCCGGTAAGAGTCCTTGGTGACTTGAAGGTCGTGCTGGAGGGATGACAGGTCCAGCGGGGCGGGAGGCGGCATGCGCTGGTCCGGGAGGAAGGGAGATTTAGGCGATGCGACAGAGCGGGCGTGACACTGGGTAGGTTACGTGCGGGCTGGGTCGTAAGCGGCGTGCAGCAGCAAGAGATGGAGACGTCTTGCGACTAGATTCTTCACTCAGGGCGTGGGTTTTTTTTTTTTTTTTAAACCATGCCGAGACGAGCAGCAGTTTGGACAGCAGCCGGTGATTTGAATTTCGCTTCAGACACGGGATCAGTCATGGACGAGACAAATAGTAGGAAATGTAGATGGTTTCCAACTCGACTCTTGGAGCTAGCCACGGTCGAGACAAGCAGCAAGAGGTGGAAACGCCTTCCGTCTTGGTACACTCAAAACGTGGGTTCAAGCCACGATTGAGACGAGCAGCAGTGGACAGCAACAGGTGACTTGATTTTCACTCGCGACGTGGGGCTAGCCACGGTCGAGACAAGCAGCAAGCGGTGGAAACGCCTTCCGTCTTGGTTCACTCAAAACATGGGTTCAAGCCACGATTGAGACGAGCAGCAGTGGACAGCAACAGGTGATTTAATTTTCACTCGAGACGTGGGGCTAGCCACGGTCGAGACAAGCAGCAAGAGGTTGAGATGCCTTCCGTCTTGGTTCACTCAAAACGTGGGTTCAAGCCACGATTGAGACGAGCAGCAGTAGACAGCAACAGGTGACTTGATTTTCACTCGAGACGTGGGGCTAGCCACGGTCGAGACAAGCAGCAAGAGGTGGAAACGCCTTCCGTCTTGGTACACTCAAAACGTGGGTTCAAGCTACGATTGAGACGAGCAGCAGTGGACAGCGACAGGTGACTTAATTTTCATTCGAGACGTGGGGTTAGGCACAGTCGAGACATGCAGCAAATGGTGTAGACGGCTTCCGTCTTGGTTCACTCAAAACGTGGATATTAGCCACGATTGAGACGAGCAGAAGGGTCTTGAGTCTTGATCCCGTCGATAGCATCGACGAGGCGTGTGGTGGGCGGCGATAGGCCGCACGTTCTACGAGCGACAGAGGCGAGTCGTCGGTTGTGTCGTTCGGCAGTGGCAACCGGCATCTGAGTGGGCTTGAACGGGAAGCAGTTCGGGACCGTCTGCTTGACAGTCTTTAAAACAGCTGCGAGCGACAGGGTGGCTTCGTCAGGAATTGTTGTCCGGGAACCTGATGCGTTTCTCGGCAGTAGGGGCGGGCGACAGCGGGTGTTGCGAACACAGTGTGTCGTCCGGCTTGCGCTTGGGTGCCGAGGCCGGGGGTGGGGGGGGGGCACGACTGTGCCCTTCGTGGCTATAGGTGGATGCGACCCCGTCCCGGGTGCGGGCCATCCGTACCGATGACGTGCAGGAAGGAGGCGGCATCGGGTTGACTTGTAAGTGGCGGACAGTGTCGTGTACGATTTCCCGTACGACACTGCGGCTGATGCTTAGGTCTATCCGGGAGGAGTTGGACGACAGGTCGAGCGGCGAGTTTCGGTCCGGAGAATTGGCGAGTGTCGCCCGGCGGAGGTTACGCTTGGCGGCCCGGTAGGAGTCTTTGGCGGCTTGAAGGTCTTGTCGAAGCGACGACAGATCCAGTGGGGCAAGAAGCGGCGAGCGCTGGCCCGTGAGGAGTGGAGAGTCAGGCGATGCGTCATCAGGCATGGCATCGGCGAGTGTCGTGCGGGCGGACGAAGAGTGGGCCTCCAAAGCGTTGTCCATCTTCGGGAAGAATCTAATTTTCCAAACGACAGTCGGGGAACCGGGGAGCGAGGTGGCGTGAAGACACCTCTGGAGGAAAATGAATGCCGATAGCGTGCGCGCTGTCGCTTTTATTAGGGAGGACCGCGCCGCGCATGCGCGGTGGGATATGCAAGCAGGCGTCTACAAACCGGAAGAAACCTCCAGGGGAACATCACATTCGAGGAATGTAATGCTAAAATTACCAGGTTAAGGTGTTTTGGCAATAAAGAAACTACAATGTTAACTTTACGTTAATAATATAATTCACGGGGCAGGCTTCTGCCATAACTAGGATTGGCTCTTACCAGCATTCCAAGATGTAGGGCAAGCATGCCCACCCTGGCATCCAATTCTGGCTCATTCATGGCTTCACGCAGGGCCCTAGCTCCTCGAGCATGTCCCATGTTACCAAGACACACACTTGCCACATCTAGACGTTTCGTTTTGACACACATCTTGGCCATGTTCTCCCACACAGAACCGCTGCAATCAAAACAAACAATGTGTAGTTACTACTTTTTTCCTCCAGAGGAGTAAATTTCTGTTTTCTTGACTTTGTTTTATGCAACTGACAAATCATCCAACTTCAAGAGTTGAGAGCGTATCACTTAAACTGTAAACTGTGCACCTACCAGTGCCCAAATGAAATGCATATTTGTTTTGCCCCATTAGCCACACAAAATTACACCGTGCTACCCACGACCCACGACATGTAACAACCCACGACTTACTTGCCAATCTTCAGGTTACACATTTCTGCTCCAAAAGGACTATGGGTCAGAATGAGCTTACTCTTACGTTACTGCAGTAGAACAGTTCTTGGAAAATATTTAAGAATTACTGTAACCCAGTATTTTTCGACAACGAAAAAGAACTAACTTATATTTTTTGTGGAGTTAGAAAAAATATGAGGATTTGATAACTAAAACTTGAAATATTATGATGGAAACTTTTTAACGCTGTTTGTTCATACATCATAATGTTCTCCTAAGTTCAAAGTAATTCATTGCACAGTTTCTTTCAAAACTTGAAACCTGCGTAGGCCTAAAATTTAGCAGCCCGAAATTGAACAGCACATCTGTCATCTGTCATGCAGTAATATTTTGGATTTCTGATTTTATTAGCACCTTCTGCCGCAACAATGTCAATGCCGAATGCTCCAATGATCGATGTAAGCCAAATGGTTGCATGGTTGTCTCTCATCAAACCCTGAAAGGAATTACCATCAGGTAAAGGAGCGCGAGTCAATAATTTTATTTCGAGCTGAACCAAGACAAGTTAGCAACAGAAGAGTCAAGTCTCGAGCCAAGTTTGAGTATTTGGTGAACAAAATTATGTTTACCAAGTATAATACGTAACTTAACTAGGTAGGTCAATGGTTAAAAATGGAACTTTGAAGCGGCCCGAGATACTGACTTTTAATTCACCCCCATCAAACGCACTCGTCGAGACGATTAATTTGTCTACTGGAACGTCAAAATCTGTCAAAAACTGGCGACTTTATCGCATTTTCGCTGAGTTCTGAAGGACGGATGCGAGTATTGAGCCAAGTTTGAGTACAAGCTGAATACTTTACTTGGCAAGAATACTGCCATCATGGACATTTTAGGGTCTTTTTCCTAATACGCCGTCAGATCATCTTACTTGAAGGCGGGCGGGTTACCACCAAACGAAAGTTTGAAGCATCTAGCGCAATCTAGTTAACTCTAAAGTTTGCTCGCAGCGACCAAAGGAATGCATAAAGAAATATCTTTTACACAGCAAACAAATCATATGTCTCCTTAATTATAGAGTAAAAATGTGGCACGTCTTCATGCACCTGGAAACAAGTTGTAAAGGTTGTAAAGGAAGCAAGACATCACTGCCACTAAATGGTGCCACAGGAAAATATAAAGAAAATATTGTGGCACCATCTCGTGACAGTAATATCAATCTTTACAGCTTGCCCCCTGGTGCATGAGAATGTAAAAAACTTTTATTGAATAATTACGGAGGCTCATGGCTTGTTTGTGTTAAAAGGCATTGCTTTGTGCATTCCTTTGCTTGCTGCAAGCAACCACTAGAGAATTTGATGGTGCTAGATGCTGCAAACTTTCATTTGCTGGCTAACCTGCCTATACGTCACCCAAGTTAAGCCAGCATTCAGCGAGTATGACCACTTCGCTATACAGCTTATAACTTTGGCTATTCACTTCCAACAGTATCTGGCAATGACTGCGACCACGAAAAATGACCTCCATTGTCGTTGGCAAAGATAAAGCCTCAAAATAATGCAAAGCTGAAAATGTAAACGCTAGGATGAGGTTGGGTCAACATCCAATTTTCGTTGCACAAAACCCCTATTTATCATTAACCGCTTGCCCTTTTTTATGGCAGCAAGGGCGGCATTCTTAAGGATGTAAACCTTTAAAAAAAACATAACTGAATAAAACCACACTAATACAATTCCATCCAACAACAAATGTTGTGGTGTGGGTATGACAGCAGGGCGTATACAGCATCTTTATGGGGCTAAATTCAGTTTGTAGGTTAACTTTTCAATTTAATTACAAACTGACACACTCCAATAGCATCTGAAAGTATATTCTAGGGCACGAAGAGGTGATCAACTACCCTGGTAAGTTAGCGTATCAACTTGACTCTTCCCAACCTCCAATGGGTGTAACCAATTTCTACAGTTTCATTAAATTAATATCTTCACATACAACCTATTTTTTTTTTAAGTCTTCAGCTAATCTGATGTGCTCAACTCGAATTCATGTTTCAATCTGTTATCCAATAAACTTTGTGATGCCGCTCTTTTCCCATTATCGTCGATTGCAACGATTTCTTCTTCGGTGTGAGCAAGACAAAATTCTTTCCACGGCTACAGTCTAAAATCACAAGGGGGGAACACCAATGATAGGTGGAATGGTGATCCGATGAGCTTTCCAATGAGCTTTCCGATGAGAACAACTAATAATTTCCTATTACATAATTTAAGCCTAACTATTAGCCTACAATAACCCTCTATGTTGAGCAAACTGTAGTGGCAGTAATATCGCAACTGTTCCCAAAACAAAAAGTTAATTATGCCATTGGTAGGGTACCAACAATGGCGGGGAGCCAGGTTAAGCACGTTTTCTAATGTCTATGATGGGCATGAACATTATTTGAACAAAATAAACATCAATTAAAGGTAAGCGTTATGAAGAAAGTGAAAACAGTCAGTTGGCCTCACCACACATGGTGGTCTTTTAATGTCATCTCACTATATTGGCACCCTGTTAGGTCAATTCGTACATGCCACTCGTCTTGTATTTCATGGCTTAATTGGACCGCCCCCGACTTTTAGTACTTACCTTTGCAGTAAACACTGCTTTTAACTGCTTTCTGCATCTGAAAATAAGCTATCGATATTTTCCGAGACTTTATGTCCAACTTGATTAACACTCATCTTCACCAAGTTAAGATATTAGATCTTTTAAAACTCGATCTCACAATATCTTGCGAATTTTCGACAGCTTTAGCAAGTTTGGTGGTATAACTGCTTCACATCTGTCTTCCTCAGGCACTAAGTTTCAGTCCGTTCTCCGTCTCCAACTACGTCTTCATTTTGTGTTTTGAAAAACAGCGCCTTCCGTAGCCTCTCTTATTTACGCTGTTGCTTGTTCCAATGCGTTTCTAGGTGAGCGCTAACCTCTCTGCTTATTAAATGGCTAATGGTGGGATTTGACGGCCCTTGTAAATTCATTAATTTCTTGTGCTTTCTGGTGTGCTCAACAATAGCGAGGGACTCTAGTCCTCGTAGATGTGCGTCACTTCTGTTAGAAATTAGGAGCGTCTCGGTATTTTTCCAGTCAATCAGATGCTTTGTCTCCATGCAGTGGGTGGCTATGCTGCTGGTTTCAACTTTGTTTCGTACGTCCGCATGGTGTTGTTTTACTCTCGTATGGATCCCTTTTCTGGTCTCTCCTATATATGTTGCTTCACACCCACCACATGGAATCCTATACACTCCTTCTCTCGTATTAGGGACTTCCTTCAGCATTCCATCAATGTCTTCTGGTTCACATTCTTGGAGCTGTGCTTGACGATTTCTCGTACTCGTGTTGTTGCAGTCTCTTTCATTTTGTTTTCGGCCCATCAGCTGTTCCTTCAGTTTCTTTCCATTCTTTAGGTAAGTGTCAATTCCACACGCTCTCAGGACTCGCTGTATGCCACTGCTGACTCCTTTCAGGTACGTTATTCCTACTCTCCTTGGTGTTTCTATTTCCTTCACTGGTCTTTCATCTTCCCTGCACTGTCGTCGTCCCGCTTTGCCAACTCCAATTGCTTCCTTCATCAATTCAGGAGCCCCGGTGGGTAGTCTAGCTCAATGAATTTTCCTTTTTGCTCACATAGATGTGGCCATGCTTCTTCCAGGGTGTAGGATCTCTGAACAACTCGCACAAATTCGTTCTTGGCGATTGCCTTGAGTTGGTGCACTGGATGTCCTGAATTAAAGGGTATTCCTCGTCGTGTAGCTGTTGGTTTTGAGTACGGCTGGTAATGAATTCTGCCTTCCTTCGTCCTCGTCAGCCGGACATCCAAAAAGGGAAGAGAATTCCCCTGCTCGAGTTCAACAGTGAACTGAATGTCCCTGTGCCAGCTGTTGACCAACTCGAGGATCTTTTGGACGTCTTGTCGTTTCATAATTGCAATCACGTCGTCCACAAATCTCTTCCACAATTTTAACCGCTTTTTGCTCAGGATCCACTCGTCTAGGTGCTGAAGCACCATTTCGGCAATTGCTGGCGAGCACGAGTACCCCATCGGTGCTCCTTTCTTTTGTCTGTAGGTAACTCCATTAAACTGCACGTAAATGGATGCTAAGATCACATTCAGTATGGCTCGATCTTCTTCATACACTTCAGATGTGACACCCACTCTTTTTGCAGATTTCTCTCACATTTCCACGATTAACCTGTGTGACAGGCTTGGAAAAAGCTTCATCACATCGAGCGACACCAAAATGTCGTCTTCCTCCATCTCAACATCTCTCAAGCTCTCCAGCAGGTCAGCCGTGTGTTTCAGCAGATTTTCGTTTTTGACATATTTCTTTAGTCGGTCTGTGAGCTCCCAATCCAGTTTTTGGGTCATTCCTCCTTTTGCTGACGTGATGAGTCGAAGTGGAAGTCCTTCCTTATGCACTTTAACTTGTGAGAACAGCTGGGGCAGCCGTTGTGGTCTCTTTGGCAGTAGCTTTTCATATTTTTCCTCATCGATGTGGCCTTCGTTCCATAGGCGCTCCAAACAAAACTCAAAGTTAATGATCGGCCCGTTTCCAAAGTCTTCTCCTAAATTAACGTACATCCCCGATGACTGGATGTCATCTGTCACCTTAGCATTATGTTCTGCAGCATCCATCACAACAGTTAGGTTAGCTTTATCTGCTTTACAAATCACCAGCTGGGGATTATTTCTCAATCCTCGCAAGGCTTTCAATTCTTCCATGGTAATGTTGGGGGTTATATTTGGCTTCTTTTTAATTGCCAATTGTTGGAGTTTGTGACGTGTATCAGGGTCCCAGGTGAACTTTTCAACTGCTAATTGGATGTCAGTCAAAAGGTTGGCGATCACATTCACATCCTTTCTAGGTGGGACTGGAATGAATTTTAAATCCCGATTCAAAATGCTTTCTTCCACTTCAGAAAGTTCAACTTTCGAAATATTTAGGACATACTGCGCCACGTTTTTGTTGCTTCCCCTTTTCTCCTTCCCCCTTGCTTCGAGTGCTTTTTCATACGTCAGTGTGTGGCACCCCAGTGCTTCCAGCTTTCTGTGATGGCGTTTTTCCAGCTGTTTTCGTACATTCTCAACTTTCTTAGAAATAATCCACTTTAATTTCTCCCACGTGTCAACTTTCAGGTGTTTTGAAGCTTTTCTTCCAACATTTTTCGATTCGTTTTCAGTTGCGT
>JAHWFP010010887.1:5260-40842 GCA_023313725.1 Lithobius niger | reverse complement strand
TGCGGCGACACGCCGAGTGCCACTCCTCGACAGTGCCTTTAATGGCCAGTAACTTATTACCGTCCTGTCTGTCCCACAAGGTTTGCCAAAAAGCGTGTAACCTCAGATGCAGAGTTGGAAAGGCATCTGAGGGAACAAGGCTGAGATCCCTACCGAGAGGGCCAGAAAGGTACGATGCGGCTCCACACGCATCGGGCATAACCCCAGTGCACTCGCCTTCAAAAGCCTCTTTGCCTGAGCATCGTCCGCAACCTCCACAAGGTATCCCCCAGCACGGAGCCGAGAGACACTCTTCGGATCTGAACCACAGATCCCTTTTAGCGCTTTGTGGACAGCGAAAGGACCGAGTTGTGTAACATCTCGGCCCTCGCCTGTCACCACCAGGAACTTCGGGACTTGGTCCCGACTCTTACGAACGTCTGGTAACTGGGCACTAGGCCCAACTATCTCAGGTTCCCTCCTCTGGCGCTTGCTAGTGCGGCGAGGAGGGGAAGAATTTTTGGGGGAAGAAGATTTTGTGAGGGAGGGGGGGAAGAAGTTGCCATTGAGAGCAAACATGAAGTCGCGGCGGTGCGCTCCCCAGAAAAGAAAGCCCCGCGCGGCACTCGGGTGATGCAGGGCCGGAAGCCGCATATCCAGGGCCCTGCACCAGGAAACTAACACCGTCGTCTATCTCCGAGAGGTGGCAGCCTAAGCATGCCGAGAGGCGAGGCCACCAAGGAAGCCGTACACACCACCTCCGTCGATAACCCAAACAGTTCGGGTCCGTGATGCAGATGGATACAGCACAAGCCGCCTCCCCACATCGACAGGACCCGAAAGGTCATAGCCGATTTACCTTAGGCCGGCTCGCCCAGGCCACCCGTCCTCCGGAATAAGGAGCCAAAGCCCGAAAGCCAGGATCTCCGCCTCCACGGATTACAAGGTTGCAGCACACGGCCAACATGCTGGGGGATGAGGATGAAAAGCCCAGTGGCCAGAATGGGCAAATCGGAATCAAACCCAAAAGGGGATTCAAACCGCCAAACATCCTCTAAGCAGCCACCCCGGGCCCGGTTTGTCTGGATGTCCCTTCACCTCTTTATGACTAGTGCTCGCGACGGGTGTTAAACCTGCCCGCCATACACACCGTAGGCGCACTTGCAAACCGTAGTGTTGAGGTTGCTAGTGTTAAAGACGGACCAAAAACCCTCCGCCATGCAGACCCTTGGCACACTAGCAGACCGTGATCTTGGGTTCCATTTCAGTCGCCTTCTACGACACGCAGGGGTACGGTGGGCTTATTCTACCCCCAGCCCACAGGGGGGCTAGTGTGCAGAGGCACACTGGCATGGGGCTGAGTGTGTTGAACCAGCACCGCAACACCACCATGTGCACGTGGCACAGGGTCAGCATCCAGACGGTAGACAGAATAACCTCTAACAACCGGATTATCTGACGCCTTAAAGCAGGTTTCCTGTAGGCAGCAGCACAGAGGTCGCCAATTTGACAAAAGCAGCCGCAGCTCTTCGGCATGGGTCCGATAGCTTTGGCAGTTCCACTGAACGATGGCATGCGCAGGCGGGCTGAAGACAATCATTCTCCTAAACTCCTCCTCTGGGCGATCCGAAAATATCCGAATCCTCACCCGAATCAAAAGATGGAGTGAGGGTCAGAACGAAGTTGTCCTCGGAAGCAGGAAAAAGTTCCGGAGAAGTAGAACAGGAAATCTCTCCCTGCTCCATGGGCAAAGTAGTATCAAGATGTTGAGGGGACGCACCGGACCCCTCAGCAAGCTGGCCGTTCAACGACCGTTTCACCTTCTCTCCTGGTGGCGACGTCCTCACGGGTGGTGTCGAGGTTTGCCAGCAGGAGCCTTCTTTTTCAACGAATTCTGTGGTTCACTCCGGGCAGGCGGAGGCTTAGCTGAAGCTTTAACCTGCCTGGGAACAGTCGGAACAGTTGCAGGAACAGCATTTGCAGGCTGGGCAGATGTCGACAACAAGGCAGCAACAGGGTCCAAAGGACCCAAAAGACCCTGCAGAGATGAATGTTGCTGGGTCAACAAAGTAATAAGCTTGCCCACCGTCCTCGTCAAAGACCTGAGCTCAGCGCGTAAATCTGCCAAAACAGCAGACTCACTAAGTGGGCCAGGCATTGGCGTACTGCATACCTACGCAAAATAACGCGTCATTGCTGGTGCTGATAGTTTGGCTTTCTTTCGGGCCTCCGAGTGGGAAAGGCCGTCCTTCACCTTTAGTTCCTGCACTCGACGTTCCTCTACACAAACACGACAGTCCCGTGAAGAGGCCTGGTGCTGACCACCGCAGTTAACGCACTGCTCCGGGCCAGCACAGTCAGTGCCGTCATGGGCTGCCTGAGCACAGGAAACACAGGTAGGCCTACCTTTACACGAGCCGCTGGTATGGCCGAAGTGTTGACAGCGGAAACACCGCATCGGATTCGGCACGTAACTCCTGACCTTCAAGTGCAGATAACCGGCAGTAATATGCTGCGGTGCAACTGGTGTATCAAAGGTCAGGAAAAAGGTGTCAGTTGGCTGGGGACCATTCTCGCCTTTCCGTGTCGAATGCCCTACAGCCATTAACACCCTTGAGTTCGTCCAGGATGACATCATCACCGAGACCCCTCAAATCGAAGCATGTCACGACTGCCTTTCTGCTGTTCAAAGTACGATGCGGCTCGACATGCACTGGGCATGACCCCAGTGCACTCACTTTCAAAAGCCTCTTCGCCTGACCATCGTCTGCAACTTCCACAAGGTATCCCCCAGCACGGAGCCGAGAGACACTCTTCGGATCAGAACCACAGATCCCTTTCAGAGCTTTGTGAACAGCGAATGGACCGAGTTGCGTAACATCTCGGCCCCCGCCCGTCACCACCAGGAACTTGGGGACTTGGTCCCGACTTTGACAAAAGTCTGGTAACTGGGCACTACGCCCTACCATCTCGGGTTCCATCCTCTGGCGCTTGCTAGTACGGCGAGGAGGGGAAGAAATTTTTTCGGGGGAGGGGGGGAGGAAGAAGTTGCCGACTGTCGACTTCAAAGTACAATAGACAAAATCGTGCCGAATACCAACTGTAAATGGTGTCGCCAATACGATTTTATTTGGTCTTTAGAATTGCAAAACATCTAGAAACTCATATGTTGAAACTGGATTGAAGCCAGATGAAAAAAAAAAACTGATGATTCTTGCAGGGAGCGGGACAAACAAGGCAGCTTTTTACCTCATGCACGGGGCCCAGCCAAAGCCAGATCAAAGGGTTTTCAGGCCGCAGGCCCAAACCAACCAAAACGGGGGCAACACAACCGGGAACTCCTTGGTATCACGACTCACTGGTAACCACATCGCTAGTGCAACAGGCAATTCAAAACCGCTCGAAACTGCTATTTATTGGGGGTTGAGAGGGAGAGAATTTCTTTAAACTCGGGTGTTTTGAAATTTTAATCAATACAGGCCATGTGGATGTAGTATGGAGAGTGCACCAGTTTTCAATTTTTGTAATTCCCTAAATATTCAGACCAAATCAATTTTTGTAAGGTCTGAATATTTAGGGAATTTATGAAAAATCTGAGGGGAGGTTGGTGTGTGGAAGGAGACGGACGAATATTGATCCCAGGGTCCAGGCCCGTGCCAATGTCGTAGCTGACGTCCGTACTCCGAATGCTAACTCGAACTCAAGACTTGAAATGACGTCGTCCCTTTTTAGTGCCAGTCACCAACCGATTTCTTCCAATCGTATCCACACGAGATTGTTGCGGTGAATGGCACTAAATAGTTACCGTCGTATCAAGTCCTATTTGAATTTTGTTGTTTTCAAGGAACTTTTTCAAAGAATTCTGAAGAGTATTATTGGGTAAATTGCACAACGTGAACTGCCAAAAAAAATAATGAAAATTATAATCCCCCCACCTTTTCAGAGCATTTGAAAAATGTTGACACCATTGAAGGATAGTGAACAAATTTATAGCAGCCCCTCCTTTTCCAATCCTCATCCCTTATGAGAAATTCTGAGCAGTCCCTTAGAATCTGTGATCTTTTGATTGAAAAAAAAGAAATTAACAGTACCATCCATAATTTCGGTTTTGCTTACCCAAGACGAATCATGGCTTTTATCAACAAATCGTTTATGAAATTCTTGCTACTCTATTTGGGCGGATTTACCGTAAACCAATAACTAGTTAAACATATTTTAGTTAACCCGTATTACAGTTGTCAACTTCTTTCGTATAATAATGTATCGCATGTTTGTTTGATACTGTACCGACGGTGTCCGAACTTCCAATACAGCTTTGTTTTATTTACGTACGCTATATTCGCACAGACAGTACTAAATAAGTTTATTTAATTGTTAAAACCTCAGCCACCCATGTTAAAGCTAAAATTTCCGTTGTCCAATTGGTTTTCCTTCTTGTAAATACTAAAAGAGGCAAAAGGGGCTGAATGATAGCTGTAGACTAATCAACTAACAACGGAAGGATACGCACTGAACGAAATTCAATACTCATCTACAATTGTTAATAAAGAGTTTAATTCGAACATGATATGCCAAAGTACCTCTAATTAGAAAACAAAAACGAACTCGTTTTAAGGTAAGGTTTAACTAAACCGAAGTCAAAACGTCAAAGAAAGACGAATAAGCTTTCCTCAAGGTTTCTGATACCACAATGTTGCCGTAAGGTTTAGTTCACGTGAAACCTTACTGCTGTTTTCAAGCATTCTAGACGTAAATAAAATTAAAAATATAACCAAGAAGGAAAAAGGCTAAGGCTTTGTTTGTTTATGTTTAGATTATCGAGTAATGGTTTTTTTTTTTGTATTGGTAAAACAAAAATGAAACGTCATTAGACTGGAATTGCAGAGAATTAGCTTAAACGCATACCTCCCCTTACACATAGAGGCACTGCAACACATTCACATACTTTTTTTTTTGCTTTAATTGTTGGTATTATTCTTCACTCAAGTCATCTCCTTTCCGTTAATCACCCTATTGATGATACATGGCAATTAGTTTCTTTTACCATTTTTCAGGGATACCATTTATTCAAATCAAGGATTATTAGGTGTTTGGGGAGGATCCATCATCCATCATTTGCTGCGATGGATGTGTCACTGATATGAGAAGCGGTTTGGCGTGCTCACAGTGCCCTCCTAAAAACGTTGGCGTACTCGGCGTAAAAAATGGCGGAAACAAATCTATGCTCGTATCGCTCTTGCGATCGTGATAGCAGACGAACGAAATATGTCAAGTTTTTTTTTAGGTTTCCTGACAAGACGATTTATCCTGTGCCGTGTTTGCATTGGGGTAGGTGCATGTAAACATCCAGGATTTGGCGTAGAAATTGTTGTTAAACAAACCTACGTGTGCTCTGTGCATTTTCATGGAGGAAAAGTACCAACAGACGAACATCCTGACCCAATTGGTACTGCAGCAAGTTATTCCCTGGTGAGTAATAATAATAATAATAATAGCATAATAACAATATTCGATATAATTACGAATCACTCTTTAGTAGCCTTGTAACGGTATATCGATGAGCCTTTATAATTGTACAGTGCGCATGCGTGCGCTTTGTGCCTTTCTCTTCTGGTGAGAGTGTTGACCAGGTGTTGACATGTTGTATTTGCCCCGTAAGAATAAATGTCAAGTTATTTCCCGTAACAATGGATGGCGATCCTCATTGGTCCTCAATGGATGGCGATCCTCATTGGTCCTCAATAGCTGGCGATCCTCATTGATCCTTGGATCACCACAAGTAGCGCTCTGAACGACACAAACCCAGAAGTGTGGATGAATCGACATTGTGCTGTTTTTTGGTTCGACCAACAATGCCGTCGTCTCGAGGCATTCAGACGGGGGCCCTGAATAATCTGTTGACATCCGACAATCAGGAAACGGGTGACTCTTTTAATGACCCTGCTGGTTTCCTGACATTGTGTGGAAGGCGTGTAAACTTTCATTTTCGGAGAACAAAGTGATTTCGGAGAAATATAGCGACAATGAAAGCGAGCCACAAGGTGCCTCCCCTATAAGTTGGGATGATGATGCTTTCTACCGCATCCTCACGTGCATGCAATGGCGTGAGCTACATCAAACGCAACGTTTGGCCAAATATAAAGGACTTTCTAAATCGCTTGGATGGCGCAGGGATGTAGCGGCCCTAGATAAATTCAAGAACCCACTCACAAAGGTCACGGTGTGCCTGTGAACTTTTTTTTTTTCAGTTGTGTAGCTACATACGTTTGTAAACACGGTTACCTATTGAAGCTGATTTGGAGAAAGAAATCCAGTAATGGAAATGGAATTTTCCAGGAATTCGAATCGAGAAACTGACTACCATCAATTCTGATGCACAATTCAAAGTATTCGACCGATGGCTGAATTTTGCCGATGGGAGAAAAAAAATGTCGGCCGTTTACTAACGTATTGCCGAAGCTTATGGTTGATTACAGAACATTAACCTATACAGTTTTAAGTTGTTTTTCACATTTTTACATTTACATTTTTACATTTATGTTTACTTTTTTTTTTACTATATTTTTTCATTTATTTTTTACATTGGTTTCGTATTTTTCCTGTTATCCACTTTCATTTTGCTATTGTTCGTTTTTATACTTGGCACAATATAAAACTGGACGAAAGTAGAAGTGGAAGTACGCAAAAAAAAAAAGGTTTAAACTAGAGAAAAAAACCCGTAAGTTTATTGCTGTGAATAAGACTTTAATGACAAATATTAAATGCAAAGTAAATCAATAAAGCTAAAGACGCGAGGTTTGCAAATGACGTTTGTTTAACTTTACAAAACATGTTTTATTGAATGTTGGAAGAATTTATATTTTTGGAATAATCGTTTTCCCACAGTTTTTTTCTAAGTTTGCAAGAAATTTACGATCGTTTCAACCACGAAAACTGTAGCAGCAAAACGAGTAAGACATGACCACAATGTATACTTTTTCCAGAACAAGTAATCTACCCCTTTAATGCATTCCAAATATGGACGTTTTGTTCAGCAAATCATACTCGTTTACATAAAGTCAACACACCTTGGCTAACATATCCTAATTTAATCCAGACTAACTTTAATAATGAACTAAAACAACTGACTGACTTCGTGTTGTACGTTGACTACAGCCGATGTAAATTTTAAAACAGCCATGTTGAGCTGTTTACTCCTTGTTCTGTTACTCATTAGAACAAAGAGCGAGGTGCACCGTGCAGCTAGCGGTCAACAGTGCGCATCGTGATGTAGCTAGCGATCAGTTCCTGATCGACTTTGAAAGTTGAAAACTTATAACGCTAATACTGACAATGAAATCATCTGCAACTCGATTTTATTAATATGAAGCACATTTGGTATAAAATCCATTGTTCAAGCTATGGGTGAAATTTAGCAATCCATAGGCGCAAATATATCCACGGGCTAATGCATTGGTCGAACACTATAGAAGAGGCCAGAATTGATCCCATAGCTACTAAAGAAGGCTGGGACTTTGCCATGGCCCCCTTTGCAATGACCAACCCGATCAACTGCTTCAGACAATTAGGCTATGCAGTTAACTCCGCAATTACTGAGTCACGATTTCCACCATTTTGATTACTTCAATAAGTGCACATTACTCTCTAGTTAAAACGTTTAATGTGATATAATTATTATTTGCTTTTCAGCATTGCGATGTCATTTTGGTTTCCTGATTTTTTTTTTTTTAACAGGGCAACCAAAAACTTACGAGTAGCCAAAGAAGGGCTCTCGGACTCCTCCAGCTCCAGTTGAGTTATTTTGGACTCCACCCAACAATGGAAGCACCAAAAGGAAAGCACAACTAGATAGAGTAAATTTCACACCACAACACAAAAAGGTGAGTTTTGCAACTTCTACACCTGCGACCACACTTACTTCCCAAAGATCATCCAGTTTAAAAGCACAATCAAAGGTGCAGGCCTCCGTACGAACCAAAACCCCTAGAAGCATCAATAGTGAGCAACATTCGGCTGCCAGCAGCCCTTTGGTACAGCTGCTATCGCCGACTCTTACAACGTGTCAAAGCTCATTCACCACACACACAGCTCCAACTCTATCACCTCATCAACTTGGTAACTGTGATGTAGTTACTACCCCACACTGCCAAAAAATAGGAGTTCGAAAAAATCATTGAAGTGTTCCAAAAGCAGTGCGATTGACAGCAGCTGTTTTTTGGAACCACCACCAAAAGAGTGCTGTTAGCAGGTGCGGAAGAAAACACTGATCAATATGAACTATTATTTTCTACGCCATCTAACAGTAATTTTTTCACACAGGTTTGAGTTTTCAACATTTGTGAGCAAATCTTCTGCACTACAAGTTTCAAGCCCTGGCACTTCGTCGTATAGTCTTAGTTTAAACCAAAACCACTTTACATTAGCGATGTAATTGGGTTGGCACGTTTCCCGATCTGCCGGTCGTGAAGCTGTTTACATCCAGAAACAAACATAAAGGAATTAATTCATACAGAACTGTTCAGCTCTAAGTTTGGCCTGCAGGGCAACATAAACTCCAAAGTGGTACTCTCCTCCAGATGTATGACAAGATTTAGATTAGGGTTTGAATAACATCTCTGTAATGTGTGGTGCAGTGGCAACCCGGACCACTGCACTGTGACTGAGGTTGGCGCTAATGACCAAGTTGTCGACGCGCCATTAAGCCTCAATCCCCCCCCTCCAAATGTGCTCAGCGGTGCAGCAGCTGCATAAAAGAACGATATGCTCAAAAGGCAAGATTGAACAGAAAAAATACTGTCACAGGAAAAAAAGTATGTCTACAATCAATGTCGCCACAGAAACTACAGTACTATGCACGTATACAGAAGTACAAACTTATGTTGGCCAATCGGAAACCTGAACGGATCAAACGGAACTTTAACAAGCATCTGAAATGCGAACATGGACATACACTAACACACCACGATACCTTTTTTTTTCGAAATAGTAGACGATCGTGTTAAAGGGATGAAGAAGAACACACTCCTTAAGAACATGCTGCAGGAACAATTAAAAGCTTCAAAGGCAAAAGGCAGGGGAAATGGAATGCGGTAGCACCCACAAATAATAATTAAGTGGGCTGCATACTTTCGTAGGAAACCAACAGAACTGGCTATAAACAAATATGGCTTTATAAAGCTTCCGTCTTCGAGAACAGTAGAAAGGCAGTTTGTCGACTTCCAACATGACGTTGAATTTCATAGTAATGTGCTTAATGGTATGCGTAAGCAAGCTGACCTGGACAACATACTCGCGCGCACCAAAAGTACGTTTCCTTGATGGTTGATGAAATGTCAATAAAAGCCTACATAGTTTACAATAAGTGTATTGGTGACGTCATTGGCTTCACTAAATTAACTGACTCAGTTAATAAAATAAAACTACTTGCAAACAGCAGTCCGGCAGAAAGTTCCCAGCCTGAAGTTGTAACTCGTATGTTATGTCTGTTTATTCGTGGAGTAACGTCTGCGTATAAATATTCCTTTATGCATTTTCCTACCAAGAAGCTCAAAGGCAACGAGCTGTATACAATGATTTGGGAAGCCATTGAAAAGCTGGAATTTGTTGGTTTTAAAGTCCTGGTTGTTGTTGCTGATGGTGCTGGCCCAATCCAGAAGTTTTTTTTTTTTTAAATGAGTCCTGACAACCAAGCAATCCCTTATCGATGTGACAATATCTATGCGCCAAGACAAACGAAGACCTCTATACTTTGTATGCAATGTACCACATTTGCTGAAAACAACACGAAACTGTCTGCTGCATAGCAGTGTTGACGGTATTCCTCGCCGAATGTGAAAGAATGGAAAGTAGCTGTTACGGTCACACTTCATGGAAGTTTTTTACCGCTTGGTGGAAACTAAATACAGAATAGCGTGGCGCCCCACTGACCAACATGTGTTCCTTATACCATTCTCTGTGATGAGTGTGCGCCTTGCAGCTCAGGTTTTTAGTGCTAAACAGCACACTTGAACTTATTCTAGGCGAAAAGGCGTCAGAAACTATCATATTGCTAACGTTAATAAATGACTGGTTTGACACCTTGAATGTGAGCAGTCTTTTCACTGCAAACAAGTAACGTAATGAAAACCTTAACGTGTACAGGAAATCGGATGATAAAAGTTTGAGGTAAAACCAAATATTTTTTATTCATGTATACTGCAGTTTTAACGAGATGCTTGATGTATTTATCTAAAAATGAATGAGCAACTTTCAACTTAAACTTTAAAAAATTAATTTAGTTTACGGTTTTGAAAATTATTGGCTAAAAAATTCTTTAGAACTAGAATTCTCCAACTAAGTAGAGAACCATTTGCAAACCATCTTTAACCAATGACGATAATTGACATATAATTATGTGTATATACTTGTACTGTTCGTTGTTGGGAATAGTTGCCTTTCTCCACATAATGAAGACAAACAACATTCGTTGGTTTCTTCTCTTTCTTGCAGTTGGTGCACAATCATTTTTTGGGACATTTGAATGAATGGAGGGACGTAATAGACAACATTCCAAACCTCACCACTGATGAGAAGAAAAAAATGTTTTTGTCAGAAGAAACATAGACCGGCCACTTAATAACAGGTAAGAAATAAAAAGTTTAAGGCCATGCAAAGTTAAAAAAAATGGTTCTCGGGCACAGAAAGTTGAAAACTGACGAGGGATGAGGCTTCATTTTATTTTTATTTTACAGATTCGGTTTTCGAGCACAGAAAGTTTAAAACTGACGAGAGATGAAGTTTTAAAAAATATTTTTTAACACATTTTATAGTACAAAAAAAGTGCCGTTTTCATACTGAATTTAAAAAGTCAGATTGCTTCAACACAGCATTTAAAAAGTCATTTTACGGAAAATTTTATTCGCAAGCGTAGATCTCAGAACCCCCCTGCCAAAAAAAAATTTGATGCGAAGCTTTTTTAGATGATGCGGCGGATTACGTAGCATTGATACAACAATAATGATCAGACTAATGTTGAATTTGGAAAAGTCACTAATAAATGCCGCGTTAATTATTATTATTTCTTGCAAAAAAATCGATGCGGGAGGGCCTGAGAACCATATTTTTTACTTTGCATGGCCTAAGTTTTTTTTTTCGCTTTTAGGATCATGTACACTAGGAACATATTCCAAATTTACTGAGATTTGTATTTCTTTTGCAGTAAATTCCATCACTGAAGTTGTGAAGTTTCTACTAGAGAAAGGGACTCCATATGTGATGACTTCACATTTCAATCGGGACGTCATTAAGCAAAAATTTGGACGACACTTCACACTGGTGGTTGCAACGAAAACCCATCTGTTCTGCAATTTAGACAATCTATATGGAAAATAAATGCTGCTTGTCCCTATGAACTAGCACTTCGCAGAGCTAATAATACCATTGTAAGTTATGGTAAAGTCTACCTCAACATTACTAGCTGCACCGATCTACTTTGTTCCATGGCAGCCATGATGAATCGAAGTTCTGGCGTTATTTTCATCCAACTTTTTGATTACCTCTGTTAAATTCCAATTACAAGAAAGAAACTTAAATTTTCCTAATAAAACGTCATTATGAATTCGTTTAGTTCTGAATATCTTGACGTGGCAATGCTTTACTACAGACAAATATATTATTATGACGATTTGGGGGGGGGATTGAGGCTTAATGGCGCGTCGACAACTTGGTCATTAGCGCCAACCTCAGTCACAGTGCAGTGGTCCGGGTTGCCACTGCACCACACATTACAGAGATGTCATTCAAACCCCTAATCTAAATCTTGTCATACATCTGTACCTCCTGCAAAAATTGAAAAACACCGGACAGGAGGACAGACTTATCGCCCAACTGACGCGCAATGTCATGCGGAAGATGGAAACGACGACGAACACCATCAAGATGGCCACAATCAACAAGTAAGTGCCGGACCGTAAGTGGCCGTCGACACAAATAACATTCAGGAGGGTCAACCCCCCGCAAAACGAAACAGTAAGTCGGGTGTGACCAATTCGCAAACGGGCCAACACAACCTCCTCACGGCGACTGCGGCGACACGCCGAGTGCCACTCCTCGACAGTCCCTTTAATGGCCCGTAATTTGTTACCGTCCTGTCTGTCCCACAAGGTTTGCCAAAAAGCGTGTAACCTCAGACGCAGAGTTGGAAAGGTATCTGAGGGAACAAGGCTGAGATCCCTACCGAGAGAGCCAGAAAGGGCCCCTTTCGCAGCAGAATCGGCTTGTTCATTCCCTGCTATCCCAACATGGCCCGGGATCCAGCAAAAAGCACGATTTTCCGCTGGCCAGGCAAGCGGGAAAGCAAAGCTTGGACACGTTGTGTCAAGGGGTTCCGAGGATTGTAATTCGCCAAGGACTCCAGGGCACTCATGGAATCACTAAAGATAATGAAATGCGTGCCCTGAAGGTCAAGGATCCATTCCACCGCCAAACCAAGAGCCAAAAGCTCTGCAGAGAACACAGAATAGCCTGATGGAAGGCGATGGGCAACTGTTACTCCCTTACACACACAAGCACACGCCACGCCAACGTCTGACTTCGACCCATCAGTAAACAGGCGCTGATAACCGGCGTACTGAGAACTCAGCCGCCGGAACTCCTGTAAGTACCTTGCTGGCAGAGTGGAACCCTTCGGGAGGGACGCCAGAGCAAAAATGAAACTGCCACCTGGGACAAGCCAAGGGGCAACTGGCATTCTCCCAAGCCTCAAGACGCAGGGCATTTCAAAGGCTATTTCCTGACAGGACTGCTGGAGCCTATCGCGGAAGTCACCCTTACCCACCCTGCGTCTACCGACTCGCAAGTCTGGCCCAAAAACCATGGACCAAGCAGGACTGGATTGCACAGCACGTAAACGCACAGCATACTGAATGGCAAGCTGTCGCCGACGAATGGCCAAAGGTGGCTCCGAGGCCTCAGCATAGAGGGTGACCACTGGAGAAGTTCGAAATGCCCCAGTCGCCACACGCAGGCCACTGTGATGCACAGTGTCCAACATCTGGAGAGTGGAGTCACTAGCCGAATCATAGACCATACACGCATAATCAAGTTTGCTGCGGACAAGGGCTCGGTAGAGGCGCAACATGGCAGCGCGATCGGCACCCCATGAAGTGCCTGACAGAACCCGCAAGATGTTAAGCGCCCGCAAAGCCTTGTCTTTAAGCTGACGTAAGTGTGGAAGCCAAGACAACCTGGAATCGAACACCAGGCCCAGGAAACGTGCCTGTGGGACAACAGGAATTTGTGCCTGTCCCAAGTACAGGCAAGGATCCGGGTGCAGCGTTCGTTGGCGGCAAAAGTGGATGCACACAGTCTTGTCCGGAGAAAACCGGAAACCATTACGTACCGCCCAGGTCTGGACTTTGTTAATTGCCAGCTGTAGCTGCCGCTCGCAGGTCTGCATGCGAGCTGCCCGAAAGCGCAGGCCGAAGTCATCGACAAACAATGACTGGCGAACAGCAGCTTGCTGAGCAATGGGGTTGATCCCTATAGCAAACAAGATGACACTAAGAACACCTCCCTGAGGCACACCATTCTCCAAGACAAAGGGGCGGGAAAGAGTCGCCCCGACACGAACGCGAAAAGAACGCCCTGAGAGGTAGGCAGAAAGCAACAGTGGCATCTGTCCCCTCAAGCCATAGTTATAGAGATTACGGAGAATCCCATAACGCCACGTCGTATCATACGCCTTCTCCAAGTCAAAGAAAACCTGAACCAGATGTTGACGCAGGCGAAAAGCCTCCCTCACATCCGATTCAAGGGCAACCAGATGATCGATGGTTGACCGAAACCGTCGAAAGCCGCACTGGGACGCAGATAAGAATCCCCGTGATTCCAGCACCCAGACCAACCTCTCACCGACCATCCGTTCCATAAGTTTACAGACACAGCTAGTCAGAGCGATTGGGCGATAACTGGAAGGAGCAGTAGGGTCTTTGCCCGGTTTCACTATCGGGATGACCACTGCTGTCCTCCACGCTGCCGGAACAGAGCCTTCTGCCCACACACGGTTGAACATCTCCAGCAAGAACTGCTGGGAGGCAAGAGGCAGATGTTTCAACAGCTGATAGTGAACATCATCAGGCCCTGGGGCGGAGTCATGCGACTTGGACAAAGCGGAAACAAATTCCCGCCTGGTGAACGGTAAATTGTACTCCTCTAGCCCGTCGGAGCGAAAGTCTAGAGGGTGAGCCTCTTCACTACGCTTTATTCTGAGGAAACCAGGATCATAATGGTTATCACTCGAGACCTGCGCAAACGCAGACGCAAGACAGTCGGCGATATCCGGCACAGAAGAGATCACGGTATCCGCCACCTTCAGCTGCGAAACCGGGGAAGGCACGGTCTTCCCCGAGATCTGGCGCACCTTCCGCCACACCTGCTGAGAAGGCGTGGAGCGCGTGATCGACGAAACATAAACCGCCCACGAAGCACGCCTAGCCTCACGGATGACAAACCTGGCACGGGCACGACAGCGCTTAAAGGCTACAAAGTTGTCAGCAGTTGGGCTGACTGTAAACGCACGCAACGCTCGCCGGCGGGTCTGAATGGCCTGCCCGCAAGCAGGTGTCCACCACGGAACAGGAACCCGCCGCGGCTGAGTGGACGTACGCGGGATAGTAGCATGAGCAGCAGCAAGGACCACGTCAGCGAAATGAGTGGAAAGTTCATCCACATCAGAAAAGTCCTCAACCGCACGCTGAAATACAGCAGCCTCAGCAAAAGCTGACCATTCAGCACGTTTAAGCGCCCACCGGGCTGGCCTGGAAGCCACAGAACCCCCTTGTGTTGTGGACAACACAATGGGGAGGTGATCGCTTCCATGCAGATCGGCAGTGACACTCCAAGTGAAGTGAACTGGGATGGCCAGCGAGCAAAAGGCTAAGTCCACCGCTGACCAATTGCCCGTGGCCAGGTTACAGTGTGTCATGGCTCCATCGTTCAGGATGCAAACAGACCCCCTCTGCATCCACTCCTCAAGGATCCTCCCTTTGTTGTCTGTATGAGGTCCCCCCCACTGGACATGGTGGCTGTTAAAGTCGCCCAGCAACAGAAAAGGGGCAGGAAGCTGGTGGACTAGATCCTCCAGGTCACCAACCCCAAAGACCTCATCCGGTGGCAAATAAAGCGAACAGACAGTAATATCCAAATGGAAAGAAACACGAACTGCTACCGCCTGAAGCCTAGTGTGCAGAGGCACACTGGCATGCGGCTGAGAGTGTTGAACCAGCACTGCAACACCACCATGTGCACGTGGCACAGGGTCAGCATCCAGACGGTAGACAGAATAACCTCGAACAACCGGATTATCTGACGCCTTAAAGCAGGTTTCCTGTAGACAGCAGCACAGAGGTCGCCAATCCGACAAAAGCAGCCGCAGCTCTTCGGCATGGGTCCGATAACTTTGGCTGACGATTTGGCCAATGTACAAATGAATGTACACTGCAGTAGCTGCAATAAGTGGCTCTGTGACTAGAAATGACATAATTGAAAGCATTGAAGCTAGTACCCATCTAATGTAATTTTGATGGTCATACAACATTTTCATTTTACAAAGTAACAAATCTCAATATTTATTTAATTGACTGTTCTCACGGCCTAGAAAGCTTCTTATGTTGACTTGTTGCAGGCAGGAAACAAAAAAGCTCTCGACAACAGGGCAGCTTTAGCTTTTGACGAGCTCCCAAACGAAGCCACGGTGCCAGGAGAGAGGGACAACCCGGGACCTCTGACACATGGTAACAACAGGGTAGCGACGAAAGTTCATAATTTCTGTGCAAGTGATTTGTGTTTTTTACTAAATAATAACCCAAGAACAATTTACGTTATTACTTAAGATCATGAAGTAAAATAAGCACTATCTTCTTCTTACATTATAAACCAAAGTCTCATAGCAGAAATGAAGCAACCGCAACGACCCCCGGAAGGGTAACAATGAAAACGTGCGAGTGTGTCAATTCTTTGGCTTGAAGGTGAAACTGGGACGTTGTTGCCCTGAAAAGAAGTTGAAATTGGCACATCGTTAACCTCGACTAACAATTTGCTCTGTCCTGTTATCGAAAAGGCGTGTCTTAAATGACGTCATGTACGAAGGACAGTTATTTTTCGCACGCTAATGGGAGTGGTGAGGGGCCTGAACGGGGAATGCCCGTTGGTGGGGCAGTGCTTATGTTAAAGACACTATTTGCGGAGGGAGAGGATTGACGGAAAGGGGGAGTTTTCACACAAAGAAAAGTTGACTGTTGCAGTGAACGATCAGGCAGCACTGCGCAAATATACTGGGAAACAACCACGAGTCAAACAAATTCCCAGGTACGATGCTAGTAATGAAATAAGAATAAAAATGCCAAGCAATGCACAACAAACAGATGAAAAGCACGACGTTTCGATGTTACTCTCACCTCGTCATCAGGTGCACTAAATTCACAAAAGTTTCGTCAACTTATCAAAATACAGTTCATGACAACTTCAGTACAGGGTTATAAAATTTTTTAAAGTTGGAAATAAAACACACAAAAAAACGATTAAAAAGAACCTAAGCTTAACCTCGACAAAACAGGTAAGCATTAGGAGACCAATCGACCTCCCCCTGCGGATACAAAGGATAAGTGAAGTCAGGTGGCTGGTGCGTCACTTTAAATATTATTTTGGTGGAAGGGGGGGGGGGATTGAGGCTTAATGGCGCGTCGACAACTTGGTCATTAGCGCCAACCTCAGTCACGGTGCAGTGGTCCGGGTTGCCACTGCACCACACATTACAGAGATGTTATTCAAACCCCTAATCTAAATCTTGTCATACATCTGTACCTCCTGCAAAAATTGAAAAACACCGGACAGGAGGACAGACTTATCGCTCAATTGACGCGCAATGTCATGCGGAAGATGGAACCGACGACGAACACCAGCAAGATGGCGACAATCAACAAGTAAGTGCCGGACCGTAAGTGGCCGCCGACACCAAGAACATTCAGGAGGGTCAACCCCCCGCAAAAGGAAACAGTGAGTTTATTTTGGTGGAAGGAGGGGGGGGGGGCACGGGGTTATTGTTTGAAACAAACCTAGAGATTCCAAGCTTGTATGGAAGTGGGACATATTTCTTGATATTATAATTTGATTATGCACGTGATGATGCATTAGGTGATAAGATCTTAACCTTTTTTTTTCGTTCTTAGGTTCATGTACACTAGGAACATATTCCAAATTTGCCGAGATTTGTATTTCTTTTGCAGTAAATTCCATCACTGAATCTGTGAAATTGCTAGAGAGAAAGGGGCTCCATATGTGATGACTTTACATTTCAATCAGGACATCATTGACATCAGCCCTGTGCTGAAGTTGTCACATGCTGGATTTTGACATGTTGACGAAACTTTTGTGGATTTAGTGCACCTGATGACAAGGTGAAAGTAACCTCAAAACGTTGTGCTTTTCATGTTTGTTGTGCGATGCTTGGCTTTTTTATTCTCGTATTACTTAAGATCAGCAGTATACAAAAGCCCTCGGAAAAAGCATATTGCAAAAAATGCCTTTTAGAATTTTCTTGCAAATTTGCTAAAAAAAAGACTCAAACAAATTCCTTCCAATGAAAGGAAAGTAGGCTAGTAGGTGAATATCGATACAAATCTTTTAAGACTTCCACATTCATGATAGCTAAAGAATCGTTTTTTCATGGCCCTAAGTAGAAATTTTGTGTACTGCCTTTTTTCTTGTTAGGCCATTTAAAAAAAAAACTGTTTCTCGGCCGACAATTTTTTTTCATGCAGACGAGCATCCCCCCCCCCCCCCTCCGGTTCCTGCATATTTGCCTAAGAGGTAGCCTACCCAGTAAAAAAGCATGCATGTTGTCGGAAAGGGAAAGTACATTAAGTTGGCATTTTATAAGTTCACCTCTTGGACATAATAAATATATTTTATACCAAATTTGCTTTTGCTCCAACAAGCCAAACTACACAGCAAGCAAAGATAACAAAAAAAAATACGGTTGCGTGTATTTATTTTGGTATCTTTTAGATGGTGAGGCGGTGCCTGAGAAACAGAAATTTGTTTAAAAAAAAACAGTAAAGGCTTCTTAAGGATAATGACAAATAAACCATTAACAGTTACATCTTGATGTAGGACTTCTTTTGATTCAATGCGTCTTTGCATCTTTCAATTTTACGTGAACGACTTTTTAAAAGCTCTCTCGGTTTCGATTTATCAATACAACATTACTGTAACATATGTGTTACTATACATGTGGGTTCTAACTTAACAACTGTTATAAATTGGTGAAAACCAAGGTCACGTCTGGACGTTCGCGCATCCTGTTTTACAGTGAGGGTTGTCGCACCATGTAATTCTCTACCTTCTGAGCTGGTCCAGTCTGAGTCCATTCTCGCCTTTCAGCGGGGTCTGGACAGGGTGGACTTAAGTGCTTTTCTGAAGAGACCACACAACTATTTTAGTGGATAATTTAAAATAATCTGTTCTTTAAACTTGGGAACACCGTCAATGGCCCCGGCCCTGCCGTCTCCTTTCACACTAGAATGGGTGTAAAGAACCAACATTACATTAACAATGTAATCCGTTTTACTAGGCTGGGTATACAGGATTATTGTCAGGGTAACTCAACATGTATGCAATATAATAAACACTGAGATGGCCGAAAATAATGAGAACGTAGAGAGAAGCATGGATAAACAAAGGATTTTCATAACCCCTAGACATTCTTTCTTACAGTCCAGTTATATAATAATTAAGTGATTCAGTGCACAATGTAGATTTCAAGGTATTTGAATACGGCCTGGGTTACTAAGTAAGGGTACGTGAATAACCAGTCCAGCTATCTTAGGCTAACCTTGGGATACCTTAACTCATTTAGTTATATAGATATTGCCCTGAGAGTTACTATTCTGTTCTTTGCCAGGATACCTTAATATTGTATATTGTTACTTAGCTTGTATAGGATGGCTTGGATGCTGGCTTGTGTTCTCTCAACCTTACTGGACTTGTACACCACTAGTCATCAGACCTGTTCTCACAGTGTGGGAAGTTCAACTGAACATTAGACTCGGATAGCGTGTTTACTATATTATTTTATATGGGTAGCTATTGCACCACGTGGTCTCCTGACACTCTTCTAGAGTAGGCCAGGTCAGGTTACTAGGTCTATGACTGGGTGTGACCACCTGAAGAATACAAGCAGCTTCCTTGCCATCAGAGTTCAAAATACTCTAATTTGGTTTACGGAGATCTAGGTTTCTAGGTTTGAGGAAGTAAGAGCTAAGACTGTTCTATCTTGGTACCCATACTTTTGTTCCTTACAGCTTTGGCCTCAGTGACGTTTTTCTTGATCCAGATAGAAAGGAGGGCACTTCCTTGAGTTGGTTTTACTTCCTTCTTTCTCTCTAATTAAATGCTGGCTTCCTGGTGTGGATGTGATGTATTCTTTAATAATATAAATATTGATCATAATTGATAACTGTGATTGATATAGGGCTTGATACTTTAATTCCTGATGCATAATTCTGCATTAGCATATTTTAAATTTATCACAACAAGGTCCCACACCAAGGTGTGGTTGGACAGAGTAACGATTAGAGGAGTAGTTTAGAGCTAGGCAACAACTGGCAAAGCCAGCAAGCCCTTATATACTTTATTAAGCACCAGACATCCCCTAGCTACTCTCATTAACACCGTTGGTTACCTTAAGGCCTTGCCACTAGTCCCATTATGTTTAATTGTATACACACCCACAACGGTGTATACAATTAAACATAATGAGACTAGTGGCAAGGCCACTTGAGGTAACCAACAGTGTTAATGAGAATAGCTAACACTAGTAAGCCACACCTTAGCTCATACACCACACTCACCCATCCTGAAAAAGGCGTGTTCGTGCAACAAACACACGAAAAAAATATAAATTTATGTACAATTTATGCCCAATCTAGACACAACGCTAGTGTGTTGCCACCAAATAACAGTATATCATCCCATTATAGACATCCGATTGTTAAAAAATTGATTGTTAATGTAAAAAGGTGGCCTCACTGGCAGACATGTGTCTTTTAACTGTAAGCAACTAAAAGCATATTTTTGGCATGTTGAAAATTGTGGTAAATGTAAGTGGAAGGTGCATGGAATAAAGAAAACATTAAAGTTAAAGGCTTAGTGTCCACCATTCTTAGGGAGAAAGATGCGTCAATAACGTTGTTTTTATGTTACAGACTAGCTAGCTAGCTAACTGACTAGCTAGCAGGCTTTGTCACACGTCACTTTTTCAGGATCCATTGTCATAAGGGTTTCCTGAGTTTTTGCATTTCGAATTCCAGAGATAAACCTGTCTCGTAAAACCTCCTTTTGGAATTCCTTACACTGACAATTTACAGTTAAGCGTTTCAACTCCTGAATGTTCGTTGCAACACTTTCACCCGGGGCTTGCACTCGCTGCATAAACTGAACTCTTTTATAAATAAAACTAGGACTAGGGTCCAGATTACATTTTAGCAAATCATCTATCTCGACAAGTGACTTGGATGCCGGAGCATCCGACGAGCGTTGATTCCATAATAAGCCACAGGCCTTTTTACCCATACTTGAAAAGAGTATTGCAACTTGCTTCTCATCTGGTACGTCAAAAGCATCAAAGTGTAATTTGGCTCATTCCAAATACACAGTCCAGCTTTCACTAGTGGCATTAAAAACCTCAAACCTTTTGTGTGTTCTTGGCGGTGGGTGACCCATTATGACCAAACCCTCAGACACACTTTCAAAGCTTAAATTACTAGTACTAATGCTAGGACTAACAGAATTTAAAGACCCACTAATGGTACTCCAACTACTAGACGTATTTAGACCAGATGCATTACCTGAACTCTTAAAAGTTACATCTTCATCACTCATGAGCGATAGAGTAAGTCTAAAAATCACTGCAATCGAAATTGGCCTAAATAGCCTTCCCATTAACCTTTAAGAGTGTAAACTTTTGCACAGTAAGTTTAAATAACCTATCAGCAATTTGCGTATTCTGTAATCTTTTCAAATACTAAATTTGCTTACAAATCTTTACAAAATGTCAATAGCTAACAAGAACACGCTTTGATCACAATATTCTTTTTAACACTAAATCTGCTCTTTGCATTCAACCTGAAACAAAGTAATGAGTTTTTAACAAATCAACAATTGGCTGCCTAACACGCAATGCACCACATTCCCACCGACACTTGCGAACAAGTCTTCACCCATAGGAGGGACTTAACTCCTACAACAACCTCCAAATCCAAGAAGAGCGGGTAATCAAATGTTCCCCTTGCCGGCCGAACAAGAAATCGCTGATCCAACGTCTACTTCGGCTGCTTTTAACTGCTATCCGAGGTGCCACCTCAGAAATCAGTCTATCCTGGATTTTTGGTGAGGTACTCTTCATTTTCCTAAATTGGTTCCCCATAGCATTTAAGCCTGAGTTTACCAATTGTCAAGGTTGCAAAACCAGCCTGGAACTTAATCCAGTTCTGGTATGCAGTTAAGTTAATGTTTTAACTAATCATCCTCGTTGCCAGTGTAACATATGTGTTGCTATACATGTAGGTTCTAACTTAACAAGGCCTCACACCACCAAGGTGTGGTCGGACAGAGTAACGATTAGAGGAGTAGTTTAGAGCTAGGCAACAACTGGGAAAACCCTTATATACTTTATTAAGCACCAGACACCCACTAGTGGGTGTGTATACAATTAGAACATAATGAGACTAGTGGCAAGGCCACTTGAGGTAACCAACAGTGTTAATGAGAGTAGCTAACACTAGTTAGCCACACCTTAGCTCATACACCACAATGACAATAATAGAACAGCCAAATTTCGCTTATATGCAAAAGAAAACGAATACAACTCAGCATTTGCAAGATTTTGATAGGCGTGTTGACTTAAGGTTTGTTAAACAAGACCTCCTATCTTCTTCAGGCATTCATCAACAACATCATTACTAAAATTACATAATACTAGTGCTTGTTTTATTCTGTTGGTACTGTTTGAATCGATGCGTCTTGGATTGTAGCCACACTGGATGCAACAATCCAATGCGCGTCGATTCAAACCGTATCAGCAGAAAAAACAAGCACTAGTATGTAATTTTAGTAAAGACGGTGTGGTGAATGCCTGAAGATAGGAGGTCTTGTTTAACACCCTAAGTCAACGTGCTTATCGAAAACTTACAAATACTAAGTTGTATTTGTTATTTTTGAAGTACAAACGAGTTTTGACTGTTGTGATTCTGAACACTCGAAGTAAGATGGTGGTTAGTTTTTTCAACATTACAATATATGTTTGTGCACCTAAATATTTCTTTCTTTTCTTTCTTTTGCAGTAAAGAGCAGACTAAATTATTAACAAAATCGTGGTAAGTCTTATGTGCTAATGTGACTGGCGTAGCTCTATAGGCTACTATAGGTGTGCATAACTCAAAAGGTTTTTTGGCGGAGCGAGCGAGCGAAGCATAGCCTATAACGGACACAAGATTGCAAAATGTTGGTCCGTTGATTGGTTGCACATTTTTAGTCTGTGTGGAGCACAAACAAAAGATCGGATTGGGATGAAATTTGGTACAACGCTTCATACCCGAATTAGTATTGCTGAGCCAAAATTTGACGTAACTCGGACAATTGTTTCAGGAGAAATTACAAATTTCGAATTTATTTCTAACACTCATCATTGCAAATTTGGAATCGTGAATAGTTAAGGAATTTCGATGAAGCATACACCATGCTGGTGGTAGTCAAGTGACTTTAAAAAACACGACAAATTAAATTTTGATTGCTTCTTTCTAGCTGATAACCTTTTTCGACGTAACTCAATGAAATAATAACATGTGATCATTACACTTTACTACTACAGGAAGAAACGCAACCATAAAAAAACAAAAGGATTCCGCTAACAACACACATTAGTTTCATTTGAAAAAAAGAATGTTTGGAGAAATTCACTTCAGCATGGCGACGAAAGTGGCGTTTACATTATCAATGGGAATCCATATGAAACCTGAAATCGTTGTATCAAGGGAAGCGGTCTATACAGGGTGAGTCAAAATATCGACCCAGTAGAGTTTACAGCCGCATGATTTGGTTTAGCCACCAAACAACCATCGATCATTGGTCACCACGGAGGGGGCCACATATTAGGATCATTAAGGGGTTGCCCCCAGCCTTGCTACTTCCGGTTCCTTTAGGAATAGGGCAATGGTCCCAATTTGAGATATGTGCGGTCAGTTAATCCATGGTAAATGCAGAAAACAGCATGTAAATCGGTCAACAATAGCACAAGCTATGATCAAAACACGTTAATACAAATGTTGGCTTCAGTGCATTAAATAATACCCTGAGCAGTTTTGTGAAATGGTTGATTGCATGTAATAAAGTGCAATAGGAAATAGCAAACGTAACGAAATTGATAAGGGTTCGGCTAGGACATGTTTGTGCAAGTGTTTGTAGCATATGTAACTGGTGTTCAACATTGTCGAGGTTCGAACAAATATTTCAACAATTGTGCTGTCTGCCGTAGAAACGTACTGTCTACGCCAACTAGTGACTGGTGCCTCCCTTCCCGAAATCAGTGAGTAAGAAACAAACCTTTTCTTGGACACTCAAGGGAATATGTGTTGAGATCAAGCATGGTTTCTCTCGGCCCTGCCCCGTTAAATAAATATTCCACTTTCGGTTCCTTTAGGTCGAATGCCAGTGGCTACATGTGCAACAAACATGTACTAGCCGCACACTTCATCAGCATCGTTACGTTTGCGATTCCTTACTGTAATTATTACACGCAATCAACCAATTCACACAACGGCGCAAGGTATTATTTCATGCACTAAAGCCAACATTTGCACTAACGTGTTTTGGTCATAGCTCATGCTATTGTTACATGCCGTTTTCTGCATTCATCATGAATTAACTACCAGCACATACCTCAAATTGGGACCAATGCCCTATTCCTAAAGGAACCGGAAGTAGAAAATTTATTAAAGGGGGGCAGGGTCATGGGGCACACCTTAATGATCTTAATATGTGGCCCCCTTCGTGGTAACCAACGATCGATGGTTGTTTGGTGGCTAAACCAAATCCTGCGGCTGTAAACTCTGCTGGGGGGGGGGGGGGGGTTTGGGGCTTAAGGGCGCATCGACAACTCTGCTGGGTCGATACTTTTGCCCCCTGTATAAAGCGAAATTATAGAAAAGACGACGTGTTCATAGCATAGCACGAAACAATAATATGCCTGTCTCTAACAGTTTAAAGATTCCTCATTGCCACGATAACGTGAAGTCTCGGAACCGAACCATGCTGCCTGAAGGAATAGGCCTAACTCTGGAACCCAACTATTGTTAGCTGCTACTTACAAAATCGACAAGTAAATATTATGCCTAACGCTAAAAATTAGGCCTAAAACCAGGCCTATTCGACCTACGCATTATGATGGTTATTACTTTTTGTTTATATAATAGATGTCGCTGTTGCAGTGGGTGATAGAGGTATGCGCCTCACAATTTTCGTTGGTGGAAGTGTCAAGTTTTATACCAGCGTAAGCATTGGGAATCTTTTGAATCTTCTAATAAGTTATCGTACTAATGATTGTTTGGCTTGCAGTTAAATGCCTTATTATTAATTTTTTTAATATGCAGACTGCACTTTGCACAGCATTTGCTTTAAAAAATGTACGAATTATTGGCGGTGGCTGCTCAAACAGCGGTGGTTATATCTGCCATACTTTATTTTTAGTCGCGGCGGCGATGGCCCACAGCTTTAGTGTGGGCTGTGAAAAGAGGCTACAAATAACTAAACCGAAACTAATATGCTGCAGCAAACGAAAGCCTATTAAAATAAATATGATACGTAGCTTAAGCCTATATACTTGAAAAAAAAAGCTAAAGTATGAAAAAGGTCAGCAAAGAGCAGCAGTACGTCACACCAAAAGGCAAAGAGCCCAACTTATCCAGAGTGAGTATTGCATCCAGATTTTTAAGGAGCATTATCAAATATGGTATCATCATTAAACTAAATACAAGTTTGAAATGAAGATCTGTCCGCTCCACCTACAATAGGCCTAAAGCCTGTTTCCTAGTCTTACTTAATGTGAAATTTGACTAGACGCTCTGTGCAGAAACTCAGATGATATAATTTTTTTTCTTGTTGGTCGCATGATGCATTACCTATTCAAAATACTTTAAAAACAAAACAACCTAGAAGTTACTTGTTATTAATTTACTATTTTTAATTTAGTTTTTTTTAGCAGTCGATAGTAACTAATGAAACAGCCAGGGTGGTCTGCTGTTTCAAAGTACAACAAGAAATTTAGTTTTTAGCTTTAAAAGCGTTACAAAATGTGGAAAAACCTCAAAGTTGATTTGATCGCTACTGTATAATCGACTAGAAGCAAAATTATTTTTTTCGCACACCTGTATGTAGCTAACTATAATCATTTTGAAATTTACTGATTTTGTTGGCTTTTAAATTTCTTTCGCAGGCTTTCTTGTTTTTATTTCTTCAATCTTTCCTCGTTCATTCTTTCTTGCAGATTGCGCAGAAGAACGTTTCCGCAGTTCGCCAAAAAAGTTGATGCTGTTAAAATTAATAGTTTTTCTGATGTTGGAAGAACCTCAACAGCACTCCACCAGTCACAAATCTTCACATCTTTAAAAATGTATGAGAGGGCATCTTTTTTTCTCTCATCACTGTAAAATAATGTACTGAACCAAGTATCGTTGACTAATAACAAGCCACCTCTGGTTATTTTTTAGGGGGTGACTACGTAAAATCATCATGAGTTTCTGAACAATTTTAGCTGTTCTGCTGTTGTCTTTTCGTGCTCTGAAGTATTTAATGACTGTTAATAAAGACTGATTCAGACACATGTCTCAGTGCCATTAACTCGTTAGATGTCAACACAGAATCCTTAGTTGCTGTGTTTTGTTAGATTTTTGGATACATTGGCCGCAGTTTGTAGAAAACCGGATGATGTGCTTGGCTGAGCCTTTATTTGGTTTTGTCGTAATTCAACATTAGATACAGATTTTTCCTTGTTAGCAGCTTCTTTTTCGCAATAAATAAGTTCATCTTCAAAAATTATTTGCACGAAAACTGTATCACAAAACTGCTCAAATGATAAATACGTAGAGAAGGTTGCCGTAACGATATAGAATCATTGCAACATTGCTTCATAAATACATGCAGCCGCATGACTTTTTTAGTTTTTCTTTTTGGTAATTAAATTCAAAGTTGGAAAAAAATATTCGTCTACCGTTCTATTTATTTGCATAAAGTGAAAAGACAATATTTTGTATTCTAAATACGACTTGTTGCTAATTATCTTTTAATTTCTATGTGTGTCAGGATTCAAGTTCAGCCCCAATCCAAAATATTTTAAAGTGGCCTGACGATGGGCAGGAAGTGGCTGTAGACATAAACGTCCAGCAAGCAGAAAGCACAACGCAGAGGCAAGGGGAACAGTTGCTACCGCCTTTTATTTCAAACATCGAAACAGCACCAACTGTAACTTCTGATGACCCTGTTTCAAACCATCCAGGATTAGAGGTAGATGAAACGTCGTGGATTACTTGTGCAGGGCAGTTCGCAAACCTTGAAAGTAAGATACAATACTGTAAGGAAATACTATATGAAGTATGGACGGATGAAGTCGTTAATCCAGTTTCGTTCTTGACAGACTATAGATTTAGTTTCCTCTATACAAGATGTTAGCAATTTGCTTATAGAGAGTTGTCACAATGCTCTTGATTACATCACAGCTCATCCTTGCACAGAACCAGCCGATACACCCATTTTTGATCATGACCCAGGAAAACGTCCTAAGAGACTAACGGATAACTAAATACATTATCTCATTTCACTTGGACCACACCAACCAAAGCTGTGTACGTTTCCAACTAACAGCGACATTCCAGTTCAAAAACAATGCCGTTTTATATCAGTATGGTACAAAGAATACCCTTGTTAGGGTACAGTACTATAAAAGATGCTGCATTTTATTTCGTGTGCTGTCTTTTTCCAGGTGGGGGGGGGGGGTGCTGACAGGGAGAAGTCAAGTACGGGGGGGGGGGGATTGAGGCTTAATGGCGCGTCGACAGCTTAGTCATTAGCGCCAACCTCAGTTTCAGTGCAGTGGTCCGGGTTGCCACTGCACCACACATTACAGAGATATTATTCAAACCCCTAATCTAAATCTCGTCATACATTCGTACCTCCTGCAAAAATTGAAAAACACCGGACAGGAGGACAGATTTATCGCCCAATGTAATGCGGAAGACGGAAACGACGACGAACACCATCAAGATGGCGACAATCAACAAGGAAGTGCCGGACCGTAAGTGGCCGTCGACACCAATAACATTCAGGAGGGTCAAACCCCGCAAAAGGAAACAGTGAGTAAGTCGGGTGTGACCAATGCGCAAACGGGCCAACACTACCTCTTCACGGCGACTGCGGCGACACGCCGAGTGCCATTCCTCGACAGTGGCTTTAATAGCTCGCAAGTACGGCGTGGACTGAAACAGGATTAAGAAAATGGCACAAAATGAAGAGTGTAGGGGAAAAAACACAAGGAAAATTAGGTAAACATTTTTCTTCGACAGCCCACAAAGCTGCATTAGGAGACTACTGCCATTTCATTGATCGTACAGGGGGGGGGGATTGAGGCTTAATGGCGCGTCGACAACTTGGTCATTAGCGCCAACCTCAGTCACAGTGCAGTGGTCCGGGTTGCCACTGCACCACACATTACAGAGATGTTATTCAAACCCCTAATCTAAATCTTGTCATACATCTGTACCTCCTGCAAAAGTTGAACAGGTCATGATCGTACAGGTCATGTCGACGTTTTGCTGGACAAAAAAAAGAGAGAAAAAGGCATTCAAGAGCAGCACGACCAAACATTTATTTAACAACGAAGCCATCAGTATTTTGGTTGATGAAGCACGTACATTAGCTCGTCAAAACCTTGCCTTTCGTCGAAATAACGAAGAAGATGGCAACTTTAGACAAATTGTTTACTTGATGAAACGACACTACACTGTGATGGGAAAATGGCTTGACAATGCTAACTTCCGACCGTTTCACGTCACTTACCTTAGTGCCGAATCTCAGAACGAACTTATGGACCTTGTGGGAAGTGCTGTACATCAAAAGGTTGTCAAAGAAGTTCAAGACGCCGATTTTCTGTAATGGCTGATACTACCCCAGATACTTCACATCATGATAAGCTTTCAGTAATGGTTAGACTGGTGGATGAGCAAGGCCTTCCAAGAGAAAGATTATTACAAACTGTTGAAGCTGAAGCCCAAACAATTTCCGACACTATCATTAACAATGAACTGGATATCCTCTCTCTTGTGTTTCAGTCCTACGATTTTGCTAGTTCTATGTCGGGTATATTTAATGGACCGCAACAGAAATTATCAGTTACTTAAACGGCAAATTCCGTACGTTCCTTGCCAAACGCGTCAGCAAAAAAGTTGTATTTTGTTTGCACTGCCTGCTGATCAGACCGTCTGGTCAAAAGCAGGCTATGATAGTTGAAAGCAAGGCAATGGAGCAAGAGACACAACATCTCATGAGCATCTCCACAACATCGAAATGCTCAGGTTTCTAGACTCCAATGGGTTGACCACCAGAGGATTGACAAGAAAATTGCTGAATACTACAATGCAATGGATCAGCATCATCAGTTATCATTGACTGTGTAAACGTCTTCGGACACAAAAGATAGCATTTCAATGAAAAGAGAGCTTACAAGGGACATTAGTAAATCTTTTCTTGTCTTGGTCAAATATAGCCCAGAAGCTAGAGTATACCTGGAAAAACTTGATACGGCAAAAAAAAAAGTTATATTCTGAGTTACAGAAAAATATTCGATTTAGTTCAAACATTACGCCAATTTATTTCCCAAAGAATTCCTGAGGGGCTGAAGAAAGCTGGAAAATTTTCCGTAATTGCCGATTCCACACAAGATGTTGAAGCAAACAAAAAAGATGCTTCTTCTTCGCCACGTTGAATTTTACGAATCCTGTATTCCAACTCCTGTAGAAAGACTACTTTCACGTGATTACATGTGGTGCCGCAAGTGGGACACACCTGAAGGAGAAACTTGATGAAACCCTCAAATTATTTAATACTGATCCAAATTCTATAATTGGCCAAAGCATGGATGGTGCTGCGAATATGAAAGGGAAATATTGTGGCATGAAAACACTCGTCCAAAAGGATTATCCCCCCCTCAGCGCTAATGTATGTGTGGTGTACGTCACATCGATTTACACTTATGATTTAAAAATCTTTAGCTAAACAGTTTGTTTGGATTGTTGGAGTCACAAGTCTGGTCACAAACGCCACCACTTATTTTTAGAACATTTGATTTCAGATAATGCAAAGAGAAGATTGAAGCGAGTGAGGTCACAAGATGGAGCAGTAAACAAGAAGCAATCGTTACTATTATTGATTGTTACCAAGATGTCCGAAGTGCACTAGACACCATAGCCACAGACGACAAAATCTACAAAGAAACAGTATCTATAACAACATGTCCGATGCTGAGGTTTTGATTGATCTTCAGATTAGTGAGCAAATCTTTAAAGTCACGTCACCAGTAACAATATGCTTATAAGGTATTGCTATTGACTTTGGAGTTGTCTCGCTCATAACTAATTCAAGACAGAACATTCCAAATATGAGGTGTGAGAAGTCATGGGATGAGTTAAAGCATAAAAGCATTCAGTTTGCATCTAACAATAGTGTTGATATTGAAGGCAAATCCATCAAAAAAAGTGAGCAAGGAAGAAATTCTTTGACGAACTAGGTGTTGACGAACCCATGGAAAACATCTTCAACAAAGCTATTGACTGTTTGCTAACAGAGCTTGACGATTGGTTCTCAGACCATTCTCTACAAATATTTGTTGAAATGAGTAAATTCTCTGCAGAGAATGTTGAGAAATCAAACGATGTCACAGCTGATGAAATTTCAGAATTACGCAACTTCTACACTCTGGATGCCATTAAAGTTAGTAAAGAACTTGAAGACTTTAAGTCTGTATATGCTACAGCAGCTTCAAATGTTGATCTGAGTGATGTATGTCCCAATGATAGTAAGAGTTCAAATATTGGGACACAGTGTAGCCATAGGCGATTATCCATTGAAGAAACAAATAAGATTTCAAATGAACGGGATTACGAAAATGGGGAAGATGATGTCGAAGCCAGGATTGGCAATTTCCCGAGAAAAACTAGTTTTGGACAGGGCACTGGTAAATACCGTACCGGTATAAACCTGGTAAATACCAGCTAAGTGGGGAAAATGTTATTTTTTATGATTATTTTTTTATTGCATGCATTTTTTAAGTTTGGAGCCTAACTGCTCATTAACACTAATAGTAGTACCAAGGGTAATATGGATTTTGGAGAGTTTTGGACTCGAGGGCATCCTGTATTAACTTGTTGGAACGCTTAGTAATAGTTCCCCAAAAACTCCTGGATGGCGCCACCAGTTCTACATGCGAGTTTCGGCCTTTTTCATACCCGGTGGCAAATTTCAATACTGCACGATTTTCTCACCTGAAGGCGCCCCATTATTTCCGGTTATTTCTCGGTACTAGCATAGGAGGGCGCTCCCACTCTTTCTACATAAAACAAAATGGCGGCAAAGAAGCGAACATGCAAGTGGTTGCTGCAGGACCAACTTTTGGAGACTTTAAACGAAGTACGTGGAATTACGCGAGCCCAATCGGCAGACAGATTCATTGAAGCCGTGGTGACAGAAAAAGACATCATTCACTGCCGCCCAGAACGTTCAGCTGCGTGGTTTTCCTTTCTAGAAGACGGCGATAGATGTTTCGGCATCGTGCGTGGAATTTTAAACGATGTCATAGAATTGGCTGAATTGCAAAATCCAATCAACGCCGAAAGCCAAATCAATTTTAATTGGAACTGGCATTGCTACTCGGCAAAAACTATGCCACAAAGGTAAGCAAATAAATTATGTAAAGTGCATGCGACAGTAGGATTAGTTGGTATGAACGGTGCAGTACTAAAAGTTCCCCCACCTTGCTTTTATATTGCAGTGCGGACATGTTTCCTGACGTTGACATGGACGATGCGCAGATTTTGACTGCTACAATGGCTACAGCTGTGCTTCGTGTATTTGAATCTTCAGTAAAACTTATTAAGGATCAAGCGCCAGAAATTCAAGCTGCACAAAAGATCAGCCTGCCACCTGAACACAGCTCCACAACACTGTGTTAAGGTGGAGGTTGTATAGGTGAAATTGCGCGTATGCAACGCAAACGGCTAAAAAATCCCAAGTCAAATCCAGAAATTCGCCACGAAGCCCGAATGATTCTCGACATAATCACGAAGGTAAGTACACTAGCAAATTCCACCAAAAAAAAAGAAGAAAAATATTAACTTTGGGTGTCCTTTGCGACTACCAATCCATCTCGTCAGCAGGCATTTCTTTCCCATGATGAAAACAGTTTTTTTTCGAGCCAATGCTGTTTCGTAATCGCAGGGACGTCATATTCACTATAACAGGATTCGATAATTATTCCCAATGAAACTTGACCTGTAATCAGCTCTGGGTGGTTGTTGGTCGTGTGGATCAGGTACCTTTTTTTTTCAACTGATACTCCTTTGTTGCGGAAAGGAACTAAATAAGTTCAACCTTAATTTATTATTTTTTTTATTCAAATTAATAAAAAAAGCAGTGTGTAAGTCAGATGGTTGTGCTCTATTCACTTCAGTATTTACATTATTCGTAATGTGGGCACCCCACTCCCCCTTCATGTATTAAAAAAAATATCCCTTAACATTTACACAAATGAAAGATGGATACACAGTTACGCTTCTTAACCACCAATAAAAATTTTCTGGGCATACCGTACTACGAAAAAACTAGAGCCAACATCCTGAGGCGGCGTTGTGTGGTAGGCCTAATGAATAGCCATTAATTAAATCCAGCAGAACTTACGACTGTTCTTTGCAGTTAATGCTCGCAGTGAAGCATTGTTAACTCTTGGCTAAACGTTAATGAATACTTTCTCTCGAAACTGGTTCTTGCATTCCCTCATGTACTCAAGTGTCCACTACCCATGACCACCTAAGCTGGTTCCATCAGTAGCTTCGCTTCTCGTTGTGTCGGAAGTATAACGCCGCTTCTTTTTAGACTATATAACTGTGTGTAGGAAGTAATTTATCAGCTATTGGGAGTTCGTGAAGGATGTGCTCTGTAATTTTAACCTTGCCCTTTTCATGCAAACAGGCGTAAATGTAAGCTGTTAGCACTAATGTGATTTTGGGGCTATTGTGTTCAAGGCTTGTTACCAACCATTAGTACTACAGGTGGCATGCACGGAGGGAGGCAGCATTGCCCCTACCCTTTTCGCAAAAGGCCCGTTTAAAAAAAATGGCCATTTTTAACCGACATATGCTGGTGTGGCGGCCTAACAAGGCCTAAAAAGGAGCAAGAAAGAATAAGAAATGGTTAGAAAAAAATTTCCTCTTCCTTAGGAAAAATAGCTGACTATGCTCTTTCACTAAAAATTGCTGAGGAAGAAAAATTGCTTGAACAGTATCGTGTTTTTGCTGAAAAGTCGTAGGCCTAGGTTGAGTTTAAATAGCGTTAATGCTATGCAAAGCTAAACGTGGTTTAAGGCACATGTGGTTAATTATAAATTATAGCTGGTAAACAAAGTTTTATGAATTTTGGTCCCACTACTAAATTTAATATTACCAAATTCTGACATTCTGATTGGCCTAAACCGATTTAACAAGCTGGAAACAAACTTGTAATGGTACAATTTGTAAATCTCTCTGGCTTCAAGTAAACATATTTTCAAAATATCACTTTTTTTTAGACCGCGAACATACACACTTAACGAGCTTTGCACTCTCATGTCAAAGAAAAATTAAATAAGAAATTTTTAATGGCTGCCTGGTGCTTAAAATTAATGTTGCACAATCCAATTTTTTTTGGCATAGCCTGCCTAAACTTTGTATTTTTTTTGTTTTTATAGATAAAGATGAACCCTCTGGAAAGGAGATTGGACTTCCCCGTACATCTTTTAAAGCGAGATCGTGGGGGAATGTACTTTCCCAAAAAGTACTTTTTCTCGGCCATCCACCATGTTTTGGAGACTGAGAGAAATGCAGCTGTAGGTGCCAACATAGAAAAGTTTGGTGCTAATATAGCAAAGGTAATTGTTGAGTTCAGGATAACCTTCAGTAGATTGATTAACCATAGGCCTATTCGAAATTTTTCGCACAATTTTCGAACAATTTTCGCAACATTGGTTTGTCATTTGCAAGATGGTGATGGAAATTCTTGCTTTAACATTTGTATTAAAATAACAGCCAATTGTAATTTTTTAGTTTTGCAATTTAACACCATTTTATGGCATTACGTATTTTGGAAAGTCTTTGCATACATTTTTTTTGGTATGGAATTTTGACAATTTATGACATCGCCTTTCTGCCATTGTTTTGTAAAGTTTTTGCTTAGCTCGAAAAAGATAGTTGTTATTTAAAAAATCAACATTTACATGATTGCAGGTAGTTTGCGATCAGGAGACGCTAGAGAAGTTCAAAACAGCGTTAGACTTCACCTACAGAAATCGGCAGGAACTTGCTCCAGAGTGTTCAGTAAAATTTCTTCGACAATGGATAACCAAGCCGGTACATGCCAGATTCAATGAAAGCCTTGTAGGCTTCAAGCAGGTAATTTCATGTTTTGCTTTGTAGGCTAAGTAGATACAAACAAATTTCATGAAAGATGGAATTATGTCAACTTAGCTTTATCAGAAAGTAAGATTTTTTATTTAGGCTACATGTACAATTTGTGTCCTAGATAAAATACATCTTACTATTTTTTTTTTTTATATTTTTGTTTCCATGAACCATTCTAACCAGATTAAGGCTAACTTTCTCATACAGTTCATAGATCGTGGCTATCTACTGGAAAAGTGTGAAATTAACGAAAAGTACTACACAAATCTACGTTTGGCCTTGAAAAAAAAAATAGTTTATTGCAAATATGTTGTATGTCATCTGGTACCCAATGCTTTTTTTTTTTTTTAGTTTTAGCCAAATAAGTTCCTAGTGGTTTGTGCTAGAGGCTTTAACTTTGCACCAGTAACAAGCCCGTTTCGAGCTGGTTAATGGTATGTTGGAATGTCAAATTTTGCGAAAATATGATTTTTATCAGTTGGACCAAGATTCGGATAAAGTTTTGACCTGCGGTAATTCTATTTAAAACGAAAATTCAAGTGACAGAATGTAGTGAAACTACTAACATAGAAACTTTCATTATAACAATTTTTAGCATATCAATTATAATTTTTGTACTCATAACACACAATTATGTTCTTTTTCCTATGTAAACGTTGCATCAGCAAACATATTTTTAATCTAATCTTTTGAATTGAAGACACTTTTAAATACATTTAACACTATTTAATTTTTAAAACTAATATAATTACATTTTACACGTTAAACACCTATATTTGTCTTTAACTGGGAAAAAGTAGTTTATCCTGGGGCAGTAAAAACCTGGTAAATACCACGCCAACCCTGGTCGAGGCACACAATGGAGAAACCATACTCAACAACAAAGTTGACAATGCATCAGTGGCTGCGTAACGGCTTTTTAAGATTTGCTCAAGTAACTGGATTTTCCCCATTTGCAAGTTATGTATAGAATCCGTGTCTCAATTTCAGTTGCAAGCTGCTCGGCAGAACAACGTTTGGGAGACGAATGGCTCTCAGACCTCTAGGTACTTTACAATGAAAGCGATATTTTGCAAGAGCTATTGAGCAATGATATTACAGACACTTTTTCAAAAACAAGGGCAAAAAGACGAAAAATTCCAACTGCGTGTTAGCTCAGTTATGCTGCATTTTGGTAAACTAGAATTTTAAGGTTTACTCGTTCATTGCTTCAGACATGAATGCACAATTAATGACTATACTACACAAGCATTGGTGTTAATTTCATTTTTATGATAATCCAAAAGGTGGTGTACAATTGGGTTACGAACAAAAGAGATTCAACAATATAAAACCGTTCTTTTTTACACTACATTTTATAATAGTTTATTTTTTTCCATTTATTTCACCTGTTTGTCTAATAACCATTGCTCTAACCCAGCCCACATGAGTGCCAATTAATACTTTTTTTTTTACGAAGCAATTCACCAAAAAATAGCATTAAAAACAACTGACACACATTGAAAACGTTGCATACAACTGACCCATTCATTCAAAGTTGGCTAAATCGTAAATTGGGTTGAAAAATCATTTGTGGAAGTTTGTTTATACACTTATTTTGTCTCTCCCTGCTCTTAGAACAATTTGCATCTACTATAATATAGTACTAACATTTTCTGGTATTAATAAATTTAAATACGTTTGTTGGATGAAGCGGGTGGGGGGTTATCGGTAAAGAATAGAAAAACAGCAGATTGATAAATGTTCTGGGAACGTACTGGTTAGCATCCAGGAATCACACTGGAAATATGTGAAATATATCATCCAACACATTTCACTGCA
>JAHWFP010010886.1:0-34457 GCA_023313725.1 Lithobius niger | reverse complement strand
AAGTGGCTCGTAAGTGCAAAATTATTGTTGTAACCATTGTTTGTATTGCCATCCAACAGTAGATTATAACCTGCTTAAGTGTTACACGCTTATCGTTTCAGTACCTAATTGTCAGAATTCATTGTTGTTGCAAATAGGTGGTTGCAAAGATGTGGTTGCAAATAGGTGGTGGTGGTTTTTATGGGGCGCATGGCAGTAGGCCGCGGCCTCAATTAAAATTCAGTATGGAATGGAATGGTTCACTAAGAGACGGAGTATCGTTTATTGCAAAGGTTTGGTGGGTTCTTTATTACGGTACACGAATCCAAACTGAATTATCTGCCCCACGACGATAAAAGAGACAATTTTGATGGAAAGAAGATTAGGAAACAAAATGCACAGGTGGGTTGCAAAGGTTTGGTCGTTTTTTTTTTTACGGTACGCGAATTCAAAATAAATTATCTGCCCTACGACCCTAACAAATATCTCATTACTGGTTCAATAAGACACAGGGTATCTTTTATATACCATAGGAACTTATTAGGTCCTTGCAATTACCACACTGTTGCGCTTGTTATTAATTTATTTGGAATGACAGTAGCAAATGTGAAAATTATGAATGAGAAAATTCATAGATATAAAATACCTCCAGACAAAAAAAGTAGAGGTGACAATTACACCGTGGGTTTTTTGTACATTCACAGGCCTATGAAAGTTGTGATATCCACCCAAAACCAAAACCGGTATAAGAGAAGCTGCCAAGTTTACAAAAAGGGTCGGCCTTTCAAAGTAGTGATATCATTCAACCAGGGAAAGGTCGCCAAGGTTGGCTATTAGCCAAGTTAATCGCACCGAATAATACTTTGGGCGTTAAATGAAAACTTGAAGATTGCTAGCGCTAGTAGCAATATTCTAGTTTTCATTTAACCTTCGAATTATTAGTAGGTGCGATTAACTTGGCTAATAGGATTAACCTTGGCGGTATTTCCCTGGTTGAATGATATCACTACTTTGAAATGCCGACCCTTTTTGTAAACTTGGCGGCTTCTCGTATACCAGTTTTGGTTTTGGGTGGTAATACATTCAACTGTTCATGTATTGCCGCATTCCTGAAAACTGGAAACTAGAAACTGTAAACTCATCGCAAATAAATAGCGATAGACTAGGAAATAGCTTTCTGCCAGTGAAACTGTCTTCGCTAAATGAACTCTTATCCATTGTCTTAAAGTGGCACTATCACCGATTGGCAGTAGCCAGAATCTAGCTACATCTAGCGCTTTCCTGAACTATCTAGCACTTGCTTGCACTAAGCGAAGGAACGCATAACGGCATTTCTTTTAACGAAACAAACAAGCCACGACATCTTTAATTATTGTGTGAAAATTTGGTACGTCCTCATGCACCTGGGAGCAAGCTACGAAGGTTAACAACATGACTGCCGCTAGATGGCGCTATAGTATTTTTCGTTCGCTTTCCAATCGGTGATATTGCCACTATAAGCAGCATAGATTTGTGCTACTTTGTATAGAACCACAAAAGCAACTTATAGTCCAGTAGAATTAGCATTTTGCCTGGAACTAATTCAGAAGGAGATGAAACTTGGTAGATATGTTCCGAATACCATTGTAAACTTTCCCCTAAAATTCCCCAACTTTCCCACTTGAGCTCCCGCCGCCATCTTGGAAAATGGCGGCCGTTTTCGCGTTTTTTGAGGGTATCATCGAATCTATGCATTTTTTGAAAGAAAGATATGTTACGAAGTTGCTTAATACACTGTATTACGAAACTTTCTAACACATCTTCCTTTTAAAAAAAAATGTATAGATTTTGCTATACAATGCAATCTAATATGGGAATGAAAGCCGTTTTTGCGTTTCTTGACCGTATAGCCTAATCTATGCATTTTTAAAATGGAAGATGTGTTAGAAAGTTGCTTAATACAGTATATTACGTAACTTTGTAACACATTTTCCTTTCAAAAAATGCATAGATTCGGCTATACAATGCAATGAAAAATGCCAGCAGTTCTTTTGCATTTTTTGGCCGTATAGCCGAAGCTATGCATTTATTGCAAAGAAGATGTGTTACAAAGTTGCTTAATGCACTGTATTAAGCAACTGTTTAAAACATCTTCCTTTTAAAAATATGTATAGATTCGTCTATACAATGCAATCTAAAACGGAAAATGGCAGCCATTTTTGCGTTTTTTTTCAGTGTATAGCCGAATCTATGCATTTTTTTTAAAGGAAGATGTGTTACAAAGTTGCGTAATGCACTGTATTAAGCAACTTTCTAACACATCTTCCTTTTAAAAAATGAATAGATTCGCCTATACAGCGCAATCAAAAATAGCAGATATGGCGGCCGTTTTAGCGTCTTTTGACCGTATAGCCGAATCTATGGATTTTCTGAAAGGAAGATGTGTTACAAAGTTGCCTAACACACTCTATTAACAAACTTTCTAAGACATCTCCCATTAAAAAAAAAAAATGCATAGATTCGACTGCAATGCAGTGAAGTCTAAAATGGCGTCCGTTTTTGCATTTTTTGACCGTATAGGCGAAACGTGCATAGATTCGGCTATACAATGCAGCAAACATGTTTGAACACCATCAACTTAAACTAACGTGGTTATTGACAAGTTACAGAGTGAATTATTGTGCTTCAATTAGAAATTCACCGTTTTAATCAACGTATAGGTACTGCAAACATTGAAAACAACTAAAGAACTTTATAAATATCCTAAATAAGGTAGATTTGTAAAAAAACATGAATAATTTGGAACACCGTTTGCCGAATAACCTTTTAGTTTGATCAATCATCCTGTAGTATGCCAAATCTACACGGCCCATTTACTTTTGACGTTATCTCGTAGGTTTTCTTGCACACCAGACCATTCACTAACAGATTGTTCATGTTCTACACTTATTGAGGGTTTATTGGAATAACCGGTGTTAGCACCATCTGTTTCAGAAATATTGTCCTCAATTCAAACCTCACTGATGTCAGCTGCTAATGAAAAACACTGCACAGTCTCAGAAAATGTAATATCATCAAAATCTTCCAGGTCTTCTTCATCTGCAACTGTTGTTGACGATACTTGAGAAGAATCCTTGCATGTTAACCCATGACAGCTTCCCCAGAGCTTTGAATATTTTAAAACGGCTTTTTTACAGCCAAAGCGCTTGGTACAATCCATTCTACAATTGCAGCAAATCATATTCATAAGGTGATCTAGTGCTGGAGGAGAAAGTGTTTGGATGGTTGCAAGTCTTTGGTGCCTGTACGCCCAACTCACTTTTTCTGGCTCCAAATGATCGCCATGCCATTGTTGTATTTGAAGATATGAATGCAATGAATGTTGTTCTGCTGCACCAGAAGTGGGTGGAAATTTGCTCAACTGCACTTCCGTTCGACAACGAGCAGTAGATTTATCAAAACAATGATAACGGTATATGTACTCAATGAGTTTCAATTTTTCATTTTTGAAAAGAAGATATGTTAGGAAATTGCTTAATGTGGTGTATTAAAAACTTTGTAACACATCTTCCTTTCAAAAAATACGGACGTTCTGCTATATGGTCAAAAAACGCTGAAAAGGCCACCATTTTCCATTTTTGTTTGCATTGTATAGCCGAATCTATGCATTTTTTAAAAGGAAGATATGTTAGAAAGTTGGTTAATAGTGTTTATTAAGCAACTTTGTAACATCTTTCTTTCACAAAATCCATAGATTTGGCTATACGGTCAAAAGACGCTAAAACGGCCACATCTGCCATTTTTGATTGCACTGTACAGCCGAATCTACACCTTTTTTAAAAGGTAAATGTTTTAGAAAGTTGCTTAATACAGTGCATTAAGCAACTTTGTAACATATCTTCTTTTCAAAAAATGCATACATTCAGCTATACGGTCAATACACTTAAAAATACGACCATCATTGTTCATTTTGATGCATTGTGCAATCTATGCATTTTTTGAAAGGAATATGTGTTACAAAGTTGCGTAATGTACTGTATTAAGCATCTTTCTAACACATCTTCCTTTTAAAAAATGCATAGATTCGGCTATATGGTCAAAAAATGCTAAAACGGCTAAAACGGCCATCAGACGAACTCCGGCGGGCTTGGTTGGCCTCACGTTGCAAAAATTAACCCCAGCCTTTTTTTTTTTCTTGCTACTTATGTTCACAGGTCTCTAAAACGATTTTCCATTTACGTTAATTAGCAGTTACCTATTTAAGGCCATACCAAGTTCCCACTTTTGTTTTGATTTGTTTTTTTTATTGTGCATGCATATTTTGGTAATTTATTACGTTACATTCTTTGTTTTTGTTTGTTGGTATTCCAACGGTGGCTTACCTATCAGTCATTTACAATATGTCATTATGCGGTACTTGTAAAAAGGATGTTTTGTCAACTGAGGACGACACCCTTCAGTGTAATGGTTGCGATACTTGGTTTCACCCACAGGGGTGTTTGGCTATGACAGAGTCACTCTTTAACGGATACTCTGCGAATGTTGATTTGGAATGGTTTTGTTGTAACTGCAAAGCCAATCTTTCGTTAAAAAATTCTGACCAGTTTTCTGTACTTCTATCAACTTTGCAAAACCTTACTGCCGAACTGAAAACTACCAATCAAGCGATAGCTATTAACACAAATAGATTGGACAATCATGACAGACTAATTGAAGAAATCAATGCTAAAATCGCTAATGGAAATGGCCTTGTTTTTGCCCAAAATCAGACTGGCACTGATGAACTTTATTCGGAATTTAAAAACCGATTACATAGAGAAAATAATGTGGTTATCTTTAACCTAACTGATGACGATGCGATCGACCAGTCGGCATTTTTTCTGCAGGAACTCTTTAAGTGCCTTCAAATACCGTCCCCAACAGAAAACATTACGTATGCTAGGTTAGGCACTTACGACCAAAATAAAATGAGGCCACTTAAGGTTATGTTACCAAACCTTAAAATGAAACAGCTCTTGTTCAAAAATGCTCGATTTCTGAAAACCAATGCAGCGTATGCTAATGTATTCATAAGACCAGATCTAACTAAAGAGCAACAAAAACGTGAAAAAGAATTACGGGCGGAAGCGGCTCATTTACGCTCCCTGGGAAACTCCGTAGGCATTAGAAATGGAAAAATTGTGCCTATTCCTAGTAAGCAAACTAACTCATTAAACTCCCAAACATTGGCACCACTTCCCAATAACGGTATGCTAAGTAACGCACCCGTCCGTACACCTAGTAATACGCCTTTAACGACGGCCCCTACCAGCAACACGCTAACATCCCTTGTAAACGCTACCACGGCGCCGCTAGTTATCCCACAACCCCCCCCCCCCCCCCCCCCCATCGTAAACGCACCGGGAACATCGGCTCTCCCTTTAACGGTCATCCCCCAAACAAACCAACAGGGACGCCTCAGAAGTCAAAGAAAACCATCAAACAAATAGCTATCGTGTATACTAATGCCCAATCCATTAGGAATAAATTTACTGAAATAGAGGCTTTCGTCACGCTGTATCGCCCCCACGTTTTAGCTTTTACCGAATCGTGGCTTTCTTTAAATTGCCCATGCTTTTCGATTCCTGGATACACCTTGATCGATCGTTGTGATAAATCAGGTAACCCCATTGGCGGCGTTGCAATCTTTGTGTCAAGTGGTATCTTTTCTAGAAAATTAAGCATATCTACCAAATATGAAAGTTCGTGTTGGCTTGAATTAAGGCTTGTCACACAGTCCTGTACATTAAGTGTTCTTTACCGTTCCCCCAATTCCGACCCAAATAACAACTCCAACCTCTTAACATTAATAAACAGCTTTCGCAACAAAAATTTACTTCTCTTGGGAGATTTTAATTTTCGCAACATAAATTGGGACTTATTTTCTTCAGACAGTGAGGCCGCACCGTTTTTAGATACCATCATGGCACTAAACTTAACACAACACGTTGTAAAACCAACGAGAGGCAACTCCATTCTGGATTTAGTTTTTTCATCCGATCCATCTGTTGTCACTGCCGTTCACCATATGGGGAAATTAGGAAACTCTGATCACGATATCTTATTATGCAATCTCGAGTATACCATTGACCCAAAACAAATTACTAAAACCTGTTTAAATTATAAATTATTGCCATCCTACTTTAGTCAAATTCCCCACAGAAATTTACAAAATTGGCAACAGCTGCAATCCTTTTTAAATACTGTTATTACAAACATTACGTATACCACCAACTGTAAAACAAGTTATCGACCCATCTAGATGTCGGAGCTTACTGCCTCCAACCATAAATTGAAATGTAAGTTGTGGACGGCCTACAGGAAGTCAGGTAGTCAGGAAGTCAGGTAATCTAATGACTATTTACTTATTAACAATTTAGTTCAAGCAGATCTTAAAACCGAGAAAAAAATATACGAATTATGCTTAGCAAACGATTCCAAGACGTCATCGAACAAATTTTTTCAGTATGCAAAATCTAAACAAATCTCTAAACCGATTATTGGGCCACTCATTACACCAATGCATACCCTAACGTCTAACCCACGTGAGATGGCGAACATTTTAGGTGCAACCTTCTCTGGAAATTATTCCCCTGGTACCGTTTTTTCTTTTCCACCCTGTCAAAATCACCCAATTTGTATCCCGCCCCTTTTTTTTACTGCTTCTAACCTCCACATTGCGTTTAATAAACTTAAGCCTCGTGCAGCTGCCGGACCCGACGGCATACCGTCCGACTTCCTCATTGCTTGCAAGGATATCTTGGTCCCCATTTTGATCCCCATATTTAATAATATGCTTGATACAAATTTTGTCCCCGTTCTTTGGCAGAAAGCATTTATAACGCCAGTTTTCAAGAAAGGCATTCACACGGACCCACAAAATTACCGCCCAATTAGTATTACTTGCCACTTATGCAAAATTTTTGAATCAGTTTTAGCAGATCATATAACTAAATTTTTGACTAACCAAAACCTCATCTGTCCAAACCAACATGGTTTTAGATCAAATTTCTCCACAACCACAAACCTTTTAGCCTTTTATAACAGCATTTTTCTCGCACTTGACAGTAATGCTCCTGTTGATGCAATATATCTTGATTGCATGAAAGCATTTGATAAAGTTACGCGTAGTTTATTAATCCACTCCTTCAAAATGTATGGAATCGCTGGACCAATCCTAAATTGGATAAAAAAAATGGCTTTGCAACCGTACACAACAAGTACTCGTTTTGGGCTCCTATTCAGACATTTCTCCAGTGCCAAGTGGCGTAATTCAAGGTTCGGTTTTAGGACCACTTTTGTTCTTAATTTTCTTTAACAGTTTTGGTTTTGATTCCACTAATTCCACTTCCAAATTTGCTGATGATACCAAACCCAAACATGAAATTATTTGTTTAAATGATAACATTCATTTTCAACAGCATATAAACACCTTTTTTTGGTCCCAGCAGTGGCAACTTCCCATACATCCTCAAAAAACTGGAGTTATCCATTTCGGTTTTAATAATCCAAACTATACGTACCACTGGGGCTACGACCCCCTCCCCAATCTCCAAGAAGTCACGGACCTTGGCATTACCATAAAAAATGACCTTAAATTTGACAAACATATTGGCAACATAGTACAAAAAGCAACTGCTGTCGTCTTCATGATAAACCGCACCATTACCTCCAGAAACCCCAATATCTACCTAAAATTATTTCTGACCCTCGTCCGCCCCATTCTCGAATATGCATCCGAACTTTGGTTTCCAATACTCGTCAAACACCAAACGGCACTGGAAAATGTACAACGCAGGGTAACTAAAAATATTGAGGGGTGCCGATATATGTCCTACTCCGTGCGGCTTCTACGTCTGGACTTAGACTCCCTGTGGTGCCGTCTAATGCGTGGAAACCTACTTACACTCTTTAAAATCCTAACTTCCAATTTTGGCGGCCCAGATACTGCAGCCCTTTTCACTAGGTACCATATAACATCCACAAGAGGCCACTCACTTAAATTAACTAAACCCACTATCAATAAAAATCAAGCAAAAGGTTTCTTTTCTGTCCACCTTATCCCTCACTGGAACGCTCTGCCAGAATTCGTTGTGGCTGCCCCGAGCCCAAATACCTGTAGTCCAAATACCTGTAGTCCAAATGTAGCCCAAATACCTGTAGTCACGTGTAGTCCAATGCTGGAACTCCCTGCCTGAGGCTGTGGTTTCAACCAATTCCCTGCATTCCTTCCGCAGACTACTTGCTGCTTGTGACCTGTCTCACTTCCTACGTAGGACTTACTGATACTCTTAGTATAACGGAAATTACCAAAACTCCCATGGATCCTCTGTCTCTTTGCATTTTTTTCCCCTCTATGGGACGGAGTCAGTGGCCTTGCCCTTCCGTTACCTTGTCCCCCTCTACGGTGGACAGAACTATCTTATTTATTTATTTATTTACCTTCAAAAATAGGCTGGATAATTTTGTTGCCGCAAATACCACTTGGCGATTTTCCTATGCAGGTGGTTCTTAAATCGGGGTGTTTTCTACCCCCCCCCCCCCCTTTCTTTCTGGGTGCTTTTTCTTAAATTTGGTTGAGCTTAAGTTTCTCTGGTGTTTTTTATTGCCATTATTAATGAAATTTTGTCGGTTACTATTCCCCATCCGATTTGGTCTTACCCATCAAAAATTATACTATGCCAAATTCACTTATATATATTTAAATATTGATATATCAATTGTTAATATTAGCCTATGTATCTTGTTAATATTCCCATAGTCTTTTATTTCAGAATATGTACATATATTGCAATTGTTGATATGCGAACTTCTTTTCAAATGTAATTCTGAATGTTTTTTGTACAATTCTTGTAACATGTTTAAAGTTTATTTGATTATTTATTATTTGCATGTACAATATTTTTCTAAACAACTTTGCTACGAAGCCTGTACGGCGCTGTAGTGCATTTTTGTAATAAAGTAAAGTAAAGTAAAGTAGGCAGAGACGCCTTCAAACGTAAGCAGCCAGGATTAATTAATGGACCAACCTGTTAAGCACAAATAATTGTGGCCGACGAATATTATAACATAGTGCAACATTTTTATGATTTTAGTCGGGGGAGGGAGGCCCGCTGTTGTAGTTAGGCCCAGGCCCCTAACTTTGGTGTAGGAGCCCTGAACATATCTACTAAGTTTCATCTCCCACTGAATTAGTTCCAGGCAACGTCGACATTTTAGCTAAGGGGCCATAAAAAAACCACGTGGTCAGCAGGGGGCGGGGGGGGGGGGTCGGCTTTCGGCCACAAGTAGCCATAATGGGAAGAGGGGGGGGGTTCTAAGTACACCACGTGGCTATTGCATTGAAGGGAAAGCCTTGTCACCAATGGATTGGTGATTTACCGTGCAAGATTCTCTACGCATATCATCTCACTCAGCCTTACTTTCTTCTTATATTGTTCCTATATCGGCCTTAACGTCTCAGCCCCAGTCAACCGAACTGAGTTTCCCACATAGTGGTGAAAGATACCGCAGCTTGTTGGATTAATCTTCAACAACGTAAGACTGCGTTTCCCTCACTCGTACTAAATTCATTTAAATAGTGTGCGGCTAAAATGTCGAGTGCTTCATTGGAATAATTCAAAGCAGCGATGGCCTACGGAATGAGGAACGCATTAGGTTACAATTTTCTACTTTCCGTCTCAGTTACAAATCTCGGATGAAGTTTAGTCTAGCGGCCATTGCATATCGGGGGGGGGGGGGGGGGGCTTTGACCCACGTGGTTTTTTTGGAGGGGTCCACATCTGGCCACAGATGACCACATAGGGGGAAGGGGGAGTTAAAAATGGCTTTAAAAACGGCCACGTGGTTTTTGAATATGGCCCCTAATTCTACTGGACCATTACTTTTTTTCCCGCTGGATGGCAGAACCAGCATTGGTGTGGAAACGGAAGACGAAACCGAAAAATTATCGGCCGCTCCATTGCTGAGCACGCTCTCAACCGGACTGATAGCAAACTACGCGATATTAGAATTTACTTGTTATTTTTCCCGCTAGATAGCAGCATCATTAACTGTAGTGAACACAAGCAAACGAAACCGAAGGTTATAAACGATGTGTCGCCCTAGCATTTTTTTTTTGTTTATGTCTTGAGAAAAATAAGGTTAAAATAGTTTATTTCAAAATATTTTCAACGATTTATTATGTTTTGCGTTTGAAAAAAAAAACTGCGTATTTGAAGAAAAATGATACAACAATCTCCGGATAATACGACGGGTGTTTGTTTATATATCCACTGTATTTATTTCGTATGTGCCGCAGGTTTTTAATTTTTGAAATTGAGTAACGTTTGCCTACAGTACAGTGGCGTGCACAGGAGGGAGGGGAAGGGAGGGGCATTAAACCTTCCCCTTTCGTCAAATGCCCTTTTTTTTTTTGTAGAAAAAAAATGGCCTTATTGTGCCGACCCTGTAGTGTAGCAGTTGTCTAGAGATGGCCTGGAGGCCTAAAAAAATCCCAAAAAACGTTTAAATGGCAGAAAAGGGTAAGAAAAGGGTGAAATGCGGTGAAATGACCGTCACAATGCAAAAAAAAAGGTCTCCCACTTTAAGGGACCGTTCTTTATTTATCAACGGGGGTGGGCTTGCAGATTGTCGTCATCAGTACAAACAAATTCATAACACCCCCTTTAGTGATTTTTTTGCCCCCCCCCCCCCACTCATTTTTGCCGGCCCACCCCCGTTCATAAATAATAAACGGTCCCTAAAAGCTTACTGTGCCCTCTTGGGGGTCAGTCATGATACTGCTACATTAGGATAAAAACAATAGTTGTGGAGCTAGATTTTCTCCTGAAGGGGGACGAAGACAGAAAAGAGGCGTTCAAGAGGGGGGGGGGGGTAAACTCTCGTCCTTACAGGACTGACGCAAGTAAGTTTCCATCGGGTTCAATTCACATTGTAATTTACATTTTTACACAACAACGCCACTCAAGGGCAAATCCCAACTGTAAGCAATAAAAAAACAAGGAAAAACATACTGTAATGATAGGGGCCGAACACAATTGAACCAAAAATATACTAGAGATCTTAAGTAACTAGCAGAACCAGTTAGTTGAAATAGTTACTATTTGGAACTGGGGCAGTATCTGACCGCCTAAAATATACTAGAGATCTTAAGTAACTAGCAGAACCAGTTAGTTGAAATAGTTACTATTTGGAACTGGGGCAGTATCTGACCGCCTTCGAACTTCTAACCTTCGTTCTTGATTAATGAAAATATTCTAAACAATGCTTTTGAAGTAGTTCATAAATTGTTATGAATTTCTAACTGAAAGTACCCTATGTTAAAATTAGTAAAGTAGACTTGCTAACTTTATAAGTTGTGGTTGCTCAAGTTTTGTTTTGGTTGACGACGTGTTGCCATTAGTTTTAAATATTTCGCCAAGTTATTGAATTTACGACGGTCTTAATTTTTCCTCTTTTTTCCATAGAACATCCTCCATAAATGTAGTCGATAACCATGCTTTCCTTATTCTTTTCATTTTCTTTTAAATTACCATATTTGGTGCTTGAAAACAGTATTTCAATACTTCGGTTCAATCTATCAGTTCCTCAATACTTAAAAATATTATGTCCTTTCCTAATTTCCTTGACAATTTTTTTGTTATTTCTTATTATTCCAGTTCTAAAAAGTACTTTTATTATTGTACTATAAAAGTGAACATTGGCAGTATTTCCTTTCCATTCTAAACAAACTGAAGACCCACTCTAAAGGCCAGCGCGCGTAGTCTAAGTGTAAAATTAAGACAAACTTGCAACTTGACCTCAATTTCTTGCACAGAAGAAGGCTGAAAAGATAACAACAGGAATTGACGTTGATGAATTAATGGATGCATCAACCAAGTAGAATTGTTACAACGAATGGATGGATTGGATTTTATTTCTGGTAAAGTCAATTTTTGTATAGACATTAAAAAGCGTTCACAAATTGCTTTACACTTTTCTAGCAATTTGCACCCGCGCCTCATATGTAACACCAGAGTAACACTTAACGTGATCCCCATCCCCCCCCCCCTCCCCCCAAATTGTATAGTCTTTTCCGGTTGAATTCGATTTTATGAGCAGTACTGGGCGTAATGACCAGTGATTTGGATAAAAAATTTAAGATGCTTAAAAAAATAGTTTAGCTAGAAGAATTTAGTGAATAAATTTTGAAAAAAAATGTAGCGAAAAATAATTTTGCGAAAATTAGTGTGTTACGTATGGATGGCCGCACACCAAAATCGACAAAACGTCATTGCAAGACGAAACGTCGCATCTGGTGGAGAGACCCCCGTTATACGAAGGTAGAAGGAGCTTCGCTTTGTTGTCGTTAGACGCCTGAATATTTCTCGCGACAACATCGCATCCGGTGTGTGGCACTTAGCTCATTGCTATAGTTTTGGAAACGTCCACAGCATGCTGAGACAGGTTTCGACAAAATGTCCTGTCGTGAGACGTTTTGTCGACTTTGGTGTGTGGCCTCGTATCTTTAGTCATCTCACGAAAACAACGCCTTCTAGTTTCGTGTGACGGGAGTCTCTCCACCATATGCGGCGTCTCACCACGTTTCATCTTGTAACAACGTTAGTAGTAGGAAAATACCTTTTGGTGAACTGAGAGGACACCACAAGATGGTCGCCCCCATATAAACCGGAAGTGGCGCCATTTTCCAAGATGGCTGCGCCCATAAGAACCGGAGTGGAACAGGAAGTGCCACCATTTTGAATGACGTTACTTCCAGTCTTTAAAGGAACCGGAAGTGCCTCCATATTAAAGAGAGGATCCGGAAGTGCCACCATTTTGGGTTGTTCCATATTGAAGGTCTCCATTTTGGGGTGTTCAATATTGAAGTCCACCATTTTGGGGTTTCAGTTTCAGTTTCGATTTCCGAAATTATTTTAAATGGTCATAACTCGGGAACCGTCGGTCCTAGAGCGAAACGGGTCGGGGTTCAGCATACCCAGTCTGCACCAAACACGTCGGCCTCTCGAAAGTCGTGTACCGCCATTTTGGGGAAGTTGGCTCACCCCCATGTTTCAACTTAAAGTGGCACTACCACCGATTGAAAGCAGACGAAATCTGACATCATCTAGCGCTATGCAGTACCATCTAGCACTTGCTTGTACCAAGCGAAGGAGTGCATAACAGCATTTCTTTTAATGAAACAAACAAGCCACGGCATCCTTAATTATTGAGTGAAAATTTGATTCGTCTTCGTGCACCTGGGAGCAAGCTATAAAGGTTAACAATATCGTTGCCGCTAGATGGCGCCACGATATTTTCGTTCGTATTTCAATCGGTGATAGTGCCACTTTAACCGATCGTAACTCGGGAACCGTTGGTCCTAGAGCAAAACGGTTTGAGCTGCGCGTTCCCCAGGCTGTACCCTACGCGTCACCCTCCCCGGAAATCGAGTAACAACATTTTTGACAAGTTGGCCCAGTCCTCGCTCGAGCCGTATCGGAGTAAGTGAAGTTACTACTTTGCCCATTTCCGCAGAAATTGTCGGAAATTATCCCAATATCTTTCCTCAGAGCGCATCTTCAACCTGTACATATGCTCCAGATTCTTCGACAGCTCTATTTTTGATTCCTCCGCAGCTATCGCAGCTAATGCCTCCTCCTTAGTGAAGATCTTCACCCCAGTCTCCGGGTCGAGCGATATCGGGATGATTATTGGAGTTGCCGCTTTCCTCCGGCACCTGCGACGATAGGGTGAACCATTCCGGTATCGTTTCTCAGCCCGCGTGTTCGACTTGTCCAAAAGCTCCAGATGCCTCGCCAGCGCTTTCCTCCTGTCCTCCTTAACCAACGCAGCCTCGGCAGCTATTGACTCCTCCCTGCTCGGCATCTTCGCCCCCTGGTGGCGCGATTGGAGTTGTCGCTTTGCCCCAGCACCTGCGTTGATTGGGTTAACCATACTGGTATCGTTTCTCAGCCCGCATTTTTGAGTCACTCGTAAGTTCTGGATTCCTCAACAGCTCCATAGCGGAAACTCCGCAGGCTCCGCTGCCATAACCTCCTCCCGGCTCAAAATCTTCATCCTTGTCACCGGATCGAGCAGCTGCGGAATGAGGGAAGTTGAATCTTCGGGACAGCACCCGCATCGATTGGTGAAATCACACCGGTACGACATCTTCGAGTTATGGGTTAGATGCTAAGTCCTGTATAAGCAGATTTGGCTTTATATATGAAAAGTTTTTCAATCGACCCTGCCCAACATCTCGAGGAAGTGTGGACCACCTCACGTCACGACTTCGACTTTGCTCCTGTCCAACTTGAGGGTCATGAGCCGGTCGCTGATAACCAAGGCGTAGCATCGAGTGCTGGCCGGTACTTGAGCTCCGAATTTATACCTCAGAATCACGTCGATCACGCTCGATTTAAGCCTCTCGTTCTGTTTTGAGCAGTCGATGCAGATCAGGGGAAAGATCTTACCGAAAGTCGAAACATCGAAAGCGGGTCCCGTTACCAGCTCCCCGTAGTACTGCTTCCTAAAGTGGAACAAGTCTTGATACTCGTTCGAGATGTTCCCGCTGGCAAAATCCGCATTCATGTCGAGAAAGGTATATCGCTCCGAGTTCACAGTCACGTGCACGTCCGTTCGACTGCAGTGGGCGAAAACGGCCGGATTCTTTTTCTGATCCGTTTCCTCGCAGTCTTGATAGAACTCGTCGTGTTCAATCTCCAAGTACAGCTAGTTGTGGTGGGCAAATCGAGCATGCCCGAGTACCAGTGTCTGAAAGCCATGGGTAAGGTGATTGGAGGCATCCACGCGTCCGTACAGCCTATTCTTCTGTGTGTCAGAAGGTGTGACGTGGGGAAGGCGCCAGGACACTTGCTCGAGAAAGATCTTTCCCGGAGCTACTCCGGTGTCTCGGAAGATGGCATTCGTGTCCGCAGCCCGCATTAGAATCAACGTTTGCTGAACTCCGTAAATTGCTTTCGTATAGTCTTTGAAGAATCCCAAGAGATGGGAGAGGGGGATGGTATAAGAGAAGGATCCTTTCGGGGAGTGCGCGCTGAGAAGGACGTCCCTCTTGTGTTTGAAGACGGTATTCGTTCCATCGATGCGCGTACTGGCGCTGGCACCGTCGAGAAACCATCACCTATCCGCTATGTGTGCTTGGTCTTGCGGGCCGTAGGAGACGATTCTTTTAATGGTCCTGATGAATCTCGGGTGATTGATCTCATCCACGGTCTTGTCCCCTATCTGGTACTTGATGTTCGAGAACAGGAAGGCTATCTCGTTGTTCACGATAGCTATCTTTTCTGTGGCTGCGTAAGCCGACCTGTCGCTCGTTTTTACCAGGGCACCCTTCACGTACACGTAACTCCGGTGGGGATGGGTGAACAGATCCTGGTTCTGAACCACTATTCTAAGTTCCGAGATCACGCTGTTCAAGTTCGTCCCGACTATCGGAGTGTAGTCGTGGTAATTATACTCTACCACGGACTCATCCAGGGTAAAAGGCTCCTGGACGGTTAGGTATCCTTCTACAGTCTCCATTTCGCGTTGGAGATGAGGATCTTGAGAAAGACCGCGTTCGATGGAGTCAGGACTTGCTGACGTTTAGCTCGGGATTCGGTAGGCTGCAGGGGTTGCTGTGTGGGGGATGGTTTGTTGGGTTTGAAGTCCAACATTTAACAGATACCCTTTTATATGCGTAAAAATTCCATCTACCGTTTCCTTAAGTGCAGTCTCACGGTCACGGTCTCAACCCATAAATTAAGCGGACGTTCGTCCTGGTCGGTGAGCCACATTCTGATCGAGTGAGTAGCGTTGCTGGTTACGGATAAATAGATCAAGTTGTGGGGGGATTGCACTATCTTGTATCCCGGTGCGCAGTTCGGAAAGAACGAGTATAGTGTCGGTTGCCTCGACCCGTTCACGTAAGAATTGCTACCAGATCGCAGTGTATCAAGATGGAATTGACGTCGAAGACGTTGGCCGTGTTCTTGGTGATACTGATACCGTGTACGTACATTTTGGGCTTGAATCCGAATAACTTCCCCACGGTTGTCGGGTCGTCGGCGGAGAAATCTACCTTGTGTTGTTTGTCCGTGATATGCAGCTCACATTTCAGAGTATTGGGGTTGCTGATGATACGGATGTACGAGGCGTCGTTCGGGACATTCCAGCGCTGACACTTCTTCAGCTCCCCGTAGACGTATTTTTTCTATCACTTCTAATTCGTAGGAACCTTCCGGGATGACGAGTTTCATCCATTCCCTGCCATTGTTGTGGCTGTACCTAACGTGTCAAAGTCGAAAGCTTTCACGTTCGGAATAGAATTGTATGTTTATAAGTTGGCCAGGGCAATCTCCCATCCCTCCGCGTTGTCCGCGAGCAGTAGAGGAGTCGAAAACTTGGTGGTGAAATCCGCGGTGTTCAAGGAAAGAACTATGGACGAGGAAAGTGTAGTTCCCCATACGTCGCACGAATAGACAGTGTCTCGAATGGTATTGGGCATTTAAAAGTGCTTTTTAGCCTTTTATTGGTTATTTTTCTAACATCTCCCAAACTCTTCGATCAACGTCCCGTGCTCGGTATCCGATAAAAGACCGTTAGCTTTCAAGTCCGCCTAAATGTGCAGTATTTCCTGGTCTAGAGAGATATTCCCATCATCTCTCGAAGCCCTGATCAGTTTCATCTTTCGCACAGATCATTCGGGTCTTTGTACAACCGGTATCCTTCACCTTGATAAGCTGCTTAACGTACTAAACGCGCATTGCGTATCCTTCCCCTTGTCGAATCGGTTGCTGGGGTCCTTTCTCCTTGCCAAACACTGGTTTAATGAAGGTCGCGTACTTGTAACCGGCGCTCGATTTCAGTCTCTAAGACTCGGGATCGTGGTCTCTGTAGACCGCGCTGCTTCTCCTGATAATATCATGATAATCCAACAGACTCGGGTGATCGTCAGTCGGTTTACGAGGGTTCTTGAGCATGATCAGCTGCCACAACTCGTCAGCAGGAGTGGTGGTGGTAGCTTCCCGATCCTTGAAACCGGCATGGGCACAAATTGGTTTCACGGTGGTGTGGCTCGGGTGTACGCCGAGGATCTCCTCACTCGCAAAGGCGTCTATCCGTACGAGTATGTTGGTGACATGTCCATTTTCGCCAAAGAAGTTCTTCCACCGCAGGACGCGTTCTACTCGGAACTGAGCGAAGAGGGAATCTCAAATGAAGACTACGCTCACGCAAAGAACGTCTGGGACCGGATATCGGTGCGCAGGTTCGGAGTGTACCATGAAATCTATCAGTTGACCAACGTCTTCCTGCTAGCGGACGTTTTCGAAGAGTTTCGCAGAGTCTCTCTTGCTTGCTACCAGTTGGACCCGTACTACGTGTCCACTCCAGGGTTCAGCTGGGCAGCCGCCCTCAGGATGACCGGGGCAAAGTTGGAGATCTTCACCCAAGCGGGAAAACACAACTTGATTACGTCCGGTATCCGCGGTGGAGTCTCTTTCATCATCAAACGACATTCCAAGGCCAACAGCAGATACCTGCCGGAGCATGATCCCGATCAACTTTCCTCCTTCATCGTCGACTTAGACATGAACAATCTGTACGGTCTCGTAATGTTCGATTACCTTCCCTACGATGGGTTCCGTTATCTGACGAGGGCGGAAATCCGAATGTTCGACGTGAGCACCTTTCCGGATCAGGGAGACGTCGGTTACATCCTCGAAGTCGACCTGGAATACCCCAGCGAGAGCTGCACGAAGCGCACAGTGACTACCCGCTGGCACCGGAGAAGTTTGAGATCCGGGAGGAACACGTTTCGCCCTGGGCAAAGGCGATGGCGGCAGCTCTGGGCCACGACATCAAGCCCACTGTAAAGCTCGTCCTAAACCTCCTTCACAAACTCCGGTACATTGCACACTACCGTAACCTGAAGTTTTATCTCCACAACGGTTTGGTTCTCCGCCACATCCGTAGAATCCTCGCCTTCAACGAGAAACCATGGTTGAAACCGTACATCCTCGCCAACACCAAGAGGAGGCAGCAGGCATCCACTCCATTCGAAAAAGAGTACTTCAAGCTCCTGAACAACTCGGTCTTTGGCAAGACCTGGGAGAACAAACAGAAGCGTCTCAACATCAAGCTCTGCACCGACTCCGAGTCAGCGATAAAGTACACCACCCTGCCCCACGCCGACTCCTTCAAGATCTTGCACGAAGGTCTCGTTCAGCTAAACTTGCGGATGCGAAAGGTCTGGTGCAGTCTCACAACCTATTCGGGTTTTTCCATACTGGAACTCAGCAGGCTCACCGCGTTCAATAATGCCGACGTCAAACCGAAGTACGAGGATCGTGCCGAACTACTATTTACGGACACCAACAGCCTCTGCTACTGCGTGCGGACGGATGACGTGTAGGATGACATGCTTCATGACACGAGCCGTTTCGACACGAGCAACTATCTTCAGGACCACCCTCTCTTCTCCAACACAAACAAGTAAGTCTTGGGGCAGATGAAGGACGAGATGGGTGGCGTCCTGATTCAGGAATTCGTCGGGCTCCGCGCCAAGATGTACACCATCAAGACCCCGTATTCCGAAACGAAGAAGGCCAAAGGACTCAAGAAACTGTTCGTAAGGAAACACTTGGGCTTCGAGAACTACACGGTGGCGTTGTCTGCGACTTCGGTGCCGAAGGGCACATGGGGTAAGATCGCCAGCAGCGGACATGAGTTGTCCACGGTGAAAGTGATGAAGTCCCTCATCTCACCGTACGATGATAAGAGGTTCATCCGGGACGATGGAGAAAACCCCTAGCCATTGGTGATATCGAGTCCGGAACCTGGCAGGAGTACGCGGACAACTTCAACTCTGACATGGATGCCGCTGCTGGGGTCCGAGCCCATGCCAAATTCGACGCGGTTAAGAAGGGGGAGGAGGATGCGAAAGCATCGCGCAGATATGAGTTGGTGAAAAACCGTCAGAGAAGGCAGAACAATCCAGTTGGGTGGGCGGAGGAAAGAAAGGTGAGAAAGAGACGGACTGATCAGGAGCAGTACGCGGCTCTAACCCCAGCGGAGAAAAAGCGTTGAGTTGAAGAGGATGGGCAGAGACACACCACCATGAGCGAAGAGAAGAAGATAGCGAGAAGAAAGCAGGATGCGGCGCAGAAACGGAAACTTTATCAATAGTCCGGAGGAGCGAGACGTAAGGGAGAGAAAAGAAAAGCCATAAGTGAGGAAGAGAAGGCAGAGGCCAATAAAAGGAGACGCGAACGATATGCCACAAAGAAGGGAAAGAAGTCCTTAATCCCACGTTTCCATATGCTAACCCGGAACTTTCCTCACCCATTTCCAATACAACCGGCTATACCATCGGAGTACTTCGGTCTCCGCCAGGTTCAACCAAGGTAGGCAGGTGGTCGTGCCCCTTTCCTAATCCCAATCAATCCCCTCCCATCCCACCCCTCCGATAACTGCAGCCTTTACATAACGGAGGGGCTCAGTACCCCGATGATACGAGGGGGAAGCCAGTAGCAGTTGAAAAAGAAATTAACTTTGCGGTAGCTCGATAGAAGGGGAGACTGGATTCCCGAGTTACGGCCAGTTATTTACAAAATGAACTCGGTAAATAGTCCGGGGAGGTCACGTGTAGGCTGCTGCCTGGGGATGCTAACCCCGACCCATTTCGCTCTAGGACCGAAGGTTCCCGAGTTATTGGGGTGGGCCAACTGCGGAACTCGAATTTTGGGTGGGCCATCAGCAGGGCGGGTCTCTGGGTGGGGTTCCCAATTGGGTGCCCAAATTTCGATCCGTATTGCTCTAGGACCAACGGTTCCCAAGTTATGGGCATTTTAAATAATTTCGGAAATCAAAACTGAAACCCCAAAATGGCGGACTTCAATATTGAACACCCCTACTACTAACGTTTTGTCGACTTTGGTGTGCGGCCACCCTAACACTTGAGCGTTCTCTCCCCTCCCCCATCGTAACAGATGGTAACACATTTGCTGAACCGTCCTCCCCCAACAGGCATTACGTAACTTGTGAACGGTCCCCAACCAGGGGGAGTTTTAAAGAGTTCAGTAGGAACTTTGTGCTATAGACAGTAATTATACACCTACTGCTCTGTCTTTAGAGGTCTGAGACAGAGCAGTAGGCCTATTACTGTCTAGAACAAAATTCCTACTGAACTCTTTAAAGCAACATCCGGCCTGCCTTATAACGGCCACGCGAAGATCACATCCGCATATTTACCACAGCTAAGGTCAACTGAGACAGTAGCTTCGTTCCTCGCAGCGAAAAACGTAGCTACTGTCTCAGTTGACATTGCGCCTAATAGTCCAGCCAGTGTGAACGCATTGATTGTGTCGTCATTAACCGGAATGATTCTTGTACTTTAAAATCAAAATTTTTAATTTTCTAGACTAGTGTCTTTTAATTTTGCTTCGGCGATCTATTGGAATAATTAATTTTAATTTTTACTGCATTAGCCTTTTAGATTTTTGATCTCATAGTAATTACTAGCAAACGATTAAAATTAGTACTGCGCACACACAGATAAAACTTCAAGGTGATTGTAGGCGCGCAAAGCATCATATACATTCTTCCAGAACGTAAGTAAAGTTCCCCTATATTCAACAGAAAATCTCCCAGACGCCATATTTTAAAACTGAATTTTTAGCAAGGGAAAGACTAACGGTAAGTAAATAGACCCTTGGGGCCATAATTGATGTGGAGGATCAAGAAAAATGGCGCTGGGAGGTATATCCATTTAACTCCCCTGGTTAAAGAATTCGTCGAGTTGGGCGCAGTCATAATGACGGGAACAGCACCCAACTCGGGGAACTTTTGATGTTGATGCGGGTGTATAGGCAAGAGAAGAATTGTTGTTTTCAATACATTAGCTAATGTACGATTTTAAACGAACGCAATAATAACATGATCTTCCAAACCCCAGAGTAGCCTACGATAGATCTAGTGCAGTTACATACTCCACGATGTCGAATAAGTAGCTTTATGATAAACTCCTCGCATAACACAATAAATAAAGGAAGGTGAAAAATAAATAAAATGATATATATATGAACAGGGACGTGAGAGGGCAGGGGCAACTTACTTTTTTTCTGGGTACCTTTTTTTTGTTACGTGTTTTTACCGTTTTTTCCCTCTATATATCCATTTCCTACATTTTACGCTTTTCTGCCCCTCTGCACGCTTTTCCTAGCCTTTTTTGCCCCTTTCTTTGCCTTTTTTGGGGGGTTTTTACACCACCTCTCCGGTAATGTGGCCATTTTTTTTTTTAGGAAAAAGGGCAATTTGCCTCGAGGGCAGGGAATTACGGCCCCCCCCCCCCCCCCCTACCCTGTGGGCACGCCCCTGTATATGAAGGCAATTCGGAAAAATATGAAGCAATATCGATACTGGCCATATAACAGTGATCTAGTGGTAGACTCTTTCACCAGATCAAATTAGAGTATCGTCACTCGAATGAAACGTAAATGCATGTGGGTGGCTTAAAGGGACACCCGGCCTGCTTTATAACATTCCGCGTGCCAAATTACAGCTACGCGCAGATCGTCATCCGAGCAATTACAGTACTAAGGTCGGCTGGGGTGGTAGCTGCGGTTCTCGCATAGCTGCTGTCTCGGTTGGCTTTGGGAATAGTACACGAGACAGAATCAAGTCAATGATTGCGTCGTCACAAAACGGAACGATTCTCGTATTTTAAAATCACAATTTATAATTTTCTAGGCTAGTGCCTTAAAATTTTGCTTCGGCTATCTATTAGAATAATTAATTTTAATTTTTACCGCATTAGTCTATTAGATTTTAGATCTCATGGTAATTATTAGAAAATTAGTAGGTGTACACCCAGAGATGAAACGTCATGATTATTGTACGCACGCAATGCATCATATAGTTACGGGTCGTTCTTAAATATAGTTAACAATATTTAACAGAAAATCTCCTAGACGCCACATTTTAAAACGGTTTTTTTTAGCAAGGGAAAGACCTTTGGGGCCGTAAGTAAATAGACCTTTGGGGCCGTACTCGATGTGGTGGATCGAGAAAAATGGCGCTGGGAGGTATACCCCTTTAACATACATACATATAATACGGTTTAATTAACATTACATGTTAATTAAAGGCTATGATTTTCGCGGACGGCTTCTTTTCCGATTTAGGCCTACCATTATATATTAAATTAGGACCGAATAAATGCCATACACGTTCACGTGGGAGTATCCATGCTGTAACTCTATTTGCATACCATCCGTTTGGACAAGGTCGTCTGGGCGAGAAACAGCAGGTTTCAACTCAAGCCAGTTGAGTTAACCAAAATCTTATTTTACCAAAGCAGTGTTAAGAAACACGTAATTTCCACTCCAGTCGGAATTGGCTCGAAAAACAAAATACCTTTAATTTAAACGCCAATACTTGCAAGCTGATAAATGCTTGTACTGTTCTCAAAACAAGGTTGAATTTTCACACGATTCATTAGGTAAAACCCTACACACAGCACGTTTTTCACAAAAGTGAAAACGGACACTAGTTCAAGAACTGACCGCCTCGGGTCAGTGCTCGGTACGAACGGTGGAACAAAGAGTAGAATTGTGTTGGTGACTCTTCCTCCTCCTCCATCCCCCTTATGATTAAATGGTTTGAAAAACAGCAATTTACGAAACGAGAAAGATAAAGAACTGTTATGTGCAACCTTGACAAGATTCTTTCAAAAGAGGTTTAGAATAGAAGATGTCGGCTAGCAAGATCAGAACTTTTTGAAGGCCCGTGCGGCAGATGTTAAGTGGAAGGAACCACCATTGTGTCACTTGTTTTTTGCCGTAGGAAGGAGGAAACCGGAGTAACCGGAGGAAGCCCTCGTACAACGGGCGGGAAACAACCGGAGAAAAGCCCCTACATATTTACACTTCCCTTCACCAGGATCGAACCCGGGTCGGTACGAAGCCAGAGATGTACAGCTGGGACCAAGACGCCTATCGAATCTGACGCCCAAGTGCTCGTAGCTACCCAGTAGTGAAGATGAGAAGAGTACTGTCTCTCCTCCACTCTCCTCCACCGCAATCACCACGCCAGTGTCCTCCGAAATTTTTTGAATTAAACAAAAAACTGTGAAAACATGTGTAATTAAAATAAACACGATTTAGACACACCTACAAACAAAATTTTACGTTGTTAGCCGGAAAAACATGTAGAAACGTTTTACAAATATCATGGGCTGACGGGGAAACCTTCAAAACATTGTCGTTCATTACATAGTGTTGCAGACGTGAACTGCGTGTAAAGTAAATTGTAGCGTTCAGTTTGCAACACATTAAAAACACACGCTTCAAATACATGTCAGCGACGAAAGTATTCCCATACTTTTAAACAATGAAAACCCCCCAAAAAAAGTAGGATTACTATAGATAAATCATTTCGTTTTATGTTTACATTCATTGAGCCAATCCTGCCTACATGCCACTCGCTCATCATTTCGTTGAAGTGTATATATATACTATATAACAATAGAATTTGAGATGGCAGAAAAACAATCTGCACCAAGATATAAAACTTTCATGCATGATATGCTTATAAGTGTTGCAAATTGAACGTTAGTGTTTTATTTTAAGGGTATCAAATAAGCAAAAAGCCAAAAAGCACATTAGTAATTAAAGTTATCACTATACTTTTTTCGTTTTCAGTGTTATAAAACGCAGCAGTAAATCAAATACAGCATTATTGATACAGCATTGTTGTAAGACACCATTGTTGTAAGTGTCACAATAAATCACCAGGAGTGGTTAACGCTCGTTAAACCCTTTGAACCCTTTGAATAAATCACTTATTGTACACCCTTTCAGATCCTGTGCTATTCCGTCAGCGTTCGTATTATTATAAGTGTTAGAATAAATAACTTATTGCTACACTTATAGCAATGAACTATAACGTCATTGTTGTAATAACATTATAGCGGCCAACGATTGTTGAAGGCCAGGGAGAAATCAATGGACGATACCAAGAAAAATGACATGAAACAACTCGAATTCATCACACAAACGGCAAAGTACTTAAAATATGGTGATAAATTAGTTGTTGGCATACTTTTGCAAGAATGGTCCCTCTATACTTGATTTATTGTGATAGCTTTGCTTCCTCGGCTCTTAACGCCTCGGCTTACGCCTCGGTTAAGCCTCGGAAGAACAAAACTATCAAAATAAATCACGTATGGACGGACCATTGTTGCAAAAGTATGCTAATAGCCACTACCTATGCACAGAGTAGCCATCAAGTTTTGGCTCTTAGATCAAACAAAAGTAAAATTAATAAAACTATTGTTTTATTAATCTTTTTGTTGCTTGCTATGTTTTAAACCCTTCAATTGACAACGGTTCTAATCTAGGAACCGAAACGTCGTGATTTCGTCTTTCACCTGCACTTGATGGCTATTTTGTTTATATTTTTTTTATTTTAAGGGGATTTCACGTCTGCAAAACTTTGTATAAACACTAGGTAACATTTTGAAAGGCTTTTTTTTTGGCCCAATAATATTTGTGATACCCTTTTATGGGTTTTACTGCTAAACCACATAAAAACGTTTTCTATACGTTTTCGTTTGTGTTTATTTTAGCAAATATGTTTGAACAGCAGTGTCGGGATGCACTTGACCCCAAAAAATTTTTATGGAAAAATTTGAAATGAATTCGTATGAAAGTTGCATAGTCTCTAAGCTGCAGGAAAGCGTTTCAAATTAGCACTGATTTCCTAAAAATGTACTAGATTCTGAAACTCTGCTCCAGACCTCATCCCGCTAAAGATGGATGCTTTAAAGATGGCTGCACCCTGCTTTTAAAATATATATATATATTTTTTTTAAAGTTGAAATGAATTCGTGTGAAAATTGGATCTCTTAAGTTGCAGGAAGACGTTTCAAATTTTCGCCGATTTCTTTAAAATACGCAGGCTTCCGGTGCCCGGTTGGGAAGCTTATGACGCTTCCCGAGGCCTCCTTGCCGGAAGACCTCTCCCTCCCTTGCTGCATGATGGTCGTTAAAGCCCTGCAGTATAGGGTGTGGAACGAACTGCTCCCTGATGTTGTCATGGCAACCTCATTGCATAATTTTAAAATGAAGCTGAGGGGTGTTGACTTGGATAAGTATTTGAGGGGGTTGTAACATGTGTCAGAATCTTTGACGTGCTGGTTTCCTTGTAGTAAATGTTTTTATTATGCTTGTGTGTGTGTGATATCAGCCTTTTGTTGGACCAAGTTTTTAGGTTTTTAGTTTTTAGTTTGATGATTGAGTAATTTTACAGGCTGGTGTATCGCGACATTAATTTTTTCCCTTACCAGGCCTTTTGTTATGCATGACAAAAACTGCCTTAATTGGGAGTCTGCTTGTTTTGCAAATTATTAAAATGTACAGACCATTCAACTGGCCATCCTCCCACTCTGGCATTTCTGCACGTCTGGCGATGCCATCGGGGATCTCTGTGTCCCTGGTAGGTCTAACCTTGGTGGTAAGGCAGTCGTGACCCTACCCACCCTACCTATTCCACTTCATTTGGCCATGCTATTTTTATACTTGTTTAAAGTGTACGCACATTTTTAACTTTTTGCTTTTACATTTTTATTATCGCATTTATTCCTCTTTGTCACACATTCCCCTTTTGCTTTTCATCTTCATATTTTTACTTCGTCCCCTTTTTAGGCTGGCAGTCAGCAACCCTCTGGTCCTTGCCAGTCCTGTTGCTCCAGCAACAAATCATTATTATTATTATTATATTACCGGGGAGGCCCAACTCCTCCTAATTCGACCCTAAATTCGAACTAAAAATTAATTTTCTTTAACTTTAATTTATTGTACCGTTCGCATTCTCAGAAGGCCAGTTTTTTTTATGTCGACTTTCTGTTAGGGTACATTAGTATATCAGTCTATTTTGCCCTTTCAGTAAGGTATCAACCTGTTTTGTTTTTTTTTGTTTGTTTTTTTTTTTTAATTTTTAATCTTTTCCTTATAATCCACTATTTTTATCTCTGCTGGACAGTTTGCCAACAAACATCTTGGCTTCTTGAGAAGAATATTCATCATAAATTCCGGCCTTTAAGTATTATTCCACACAAAAAAGAAAATATATGTACATATAGTGTATTAAAAAAAAAACAATAAAGGGAAAACACAATTCAAGATTTTTCGAAGGACGTCTCAATAAAAATCAAGGTCAGATCAACTACTTCTGCACGCAATCGCGGAGCCGGAAATGCTAGGGAACAAAACACCGTAAAACCATGATTGTTTATAGCCTGGTTTGTAATTTTTTTACTTGGTACTTAAAGGGACCTACCCGCTATACGAAATGAGTACGGTGTCGGTTTTTCTCCACAGGAATACCAATAAAGCTAGTCTTTCTAAAAAGCCGTTGTAAAATGTGGAAACTAGAGTTTGTTGTTGTAATATTATTATTGTACTGCATTACACCTTTTATTTCGTTCGCATCTTTAGCTCTGTTAAAAGGAATAAACTGGTCACTAAACTAACATCTCTAGGTTCCTTGTTGCAATAAGAGGATAATAACTAGAGGTCACGGCTCTTTGAAAATTCAAATTCAAATTCAATAACTAGCATGTACTCCTACATTGTTTCACGCACGTGACTTTTTAAAAATATTTCTCATCTCCTTTGTTTCCTGATGATGCATCCGGAATCGAACATTAATGCTTCAACCAGGCTTTACGGGCATCGTATGGACATTGTTTAAAAGTGTGCCGGATAAATGGCAAACGGATTGATTTCAGTTGAAACCTATTAGAATACTTTTAAACAGTGGGTGCCACAAGTGTACTGTTTAAAAGCGTGCCAATATGTAGTCTCTAATGTAAAGTGTACGACTTCTGGCCATTTAGACTCTAATATTTAAAGTGGCACGATCACCGTTTGAAATGCGAACGAAAATACCGTGGCGCCATCTAGCGGCAATGATATTGTTAATCTTTATAGCTTGCTCCCAGGTGTACGAGGACGAACCAAATAATGAAGGATATCGTGGCTTGTTTGTTTCGTTAAAAGAAATGCCGTTATGCATTCCTTCGCTTGGTAAACGCTAGATAATACTACGTAGCGCTAGATGTTGTCAGATTTCGTCTGCTTTCAATCGGTGATAGTGCCACTTTAAAGTAAAGTAATAAGTTTAAGTTGTCACTACTGATTTCAGTTGGAACCTATTTATTTATTTATTCATACTTAAGCTGAGCAGAAGCCATTATGCTATGCGCTCAATGTATAAATGGACTACTTACAAACTACTTACTCTACACACTCGTATGGCCAGCTCCTACCACACCTCCTCTGTTACCTACAATTCAAACCATCGAGTGGCGATGCAGAACCCCAGTACTGCCCGAAGGCCACGGCCCGAGTCACTTCCGCACCGAGGTCCTATTAGCATACTTTTAAACAATGGTTCGTACAAACGCCAGCATGACAAGTAATTTAGAACAGTGGTTTGTAACAATGAAAAACAAAATAGGGTACAATTGTTGGCTGTATTATAATTTGTAGGACAGTGTTAGTGGATATTGATCACCCTTCCGGATTTCCTTTTGCTAATTTTTGGTAATAAATTTAGTATTATTATAAGTAACAGTTATGGCCACAACTTTGCAACAATGGGCCAATGTAAGCAATTTAGAGGACATTTTTTACTGAATGCTGTCCGAGGAGTAGAAAAAAGGAGGTTTTCTAACTCCGAGGACCAAATTCGATAAAAAGTCTTCTTACAACTAACGGCCCATTTTTGAAAAAGTGTGGCAATAAGTGTTTATTACCGTACTTTAATCTGTTCTGACATAATTTTTTTAACGATTTGACGACACTTTTCATTAGAAGTTGCAACAATCATGAAGACGCGTACAATTACACTGAATCTTTGTAATAACAATGGTGTGCTTGCACATCTTCAACATGTTGACGAAGCGTGATATCAGTCATTGTTGAACCATCGTTCGATGTTTTGTTTGATGCTTTATAATGGTTATAGCCATACTTTTGCAACAATGGTCCGCCTATAAGTGATTTATCGAGCACCTTTTTCGCTAACAGGTTCCGAGGAGTGTAAGAAAATTCCGAGGCGTAGCCGAGGACGCTTCTTTCAGTCCTAGGAACCTGTTAGCGAAAAAGGCGCTCGATAAATCACTTACCGGCAGACCATTGTTGCAAAAGAATGCATGGCTATAAGTTTCTTGTGACAGTACTTTCGTTTTTTTTCGATGGCGCGAAGCAATAATGGCACTTTACCTAACAATGTTTACGTGCATCCTTGTTAGCTTCCTAACTATTAGTGGCACGTGTTTGTCTATTGTTATGTTTCTCACATTGGAGCTTCCTAGATAGCTGGCAATCGCATGTCACCCGATTTGGGAGTGTTGGAACTCTTTAAAGATTAGGACGTCTGAACCCAGGAACATAACGCTCATTCGGGTCCAAATGGTGATATTGGTGATATTGACTGATCCGACGTTTTTTAATTATTGGTTGGTAGCAGGTAAATTATAGGTAGCACCTGTAGCACAAGTTCTACAAAAGTGCAAATAAACCAGAAGATTGTCGATTTACGCAAGTGAGTGCTGGTGAATTAATTCAGCTATAAAATACCAGGCTGTGTTTTAATACTAAACGCTCTATGCCGTGCCATTATAGGTTCTACAAAAGTCGCACGAAATCAGCTTATCAGCAAAACATCGTTCAAAAGTCGCACGATAAGTAGTTATCGTGTGACGTTTAAACAATGCTTTTGGTGATTAGTTGATTTCGTACGACTTTAAAAAAATGCTTTTTGTGATAAGAGGGAATCGTGCTAGTTTTGAAGAAAAAGCATTGTTACAACTGGTCTTACATGGAATATATCGTGCGCCTTTTAAACAATGAAAACGAAGAAAGCATGCCATGAGTTCTATTTCATTGTTCCGAAAGCGTTCACATTTAAGTTATAGGTGCTTTAGTAATGAGGAGTGGCATGTAGGCAGTATTGGCTGAATCTAGACACACGCTAGTGTGTCTCGCCAAGTTAGGCAACAAACATCACAACAAACATCACATTAATTCAATTGTCGAGGTTGTAAACCATTGTAGCGCGACGCCATTGCGTCAGTGTCTTTTCTTGAAGCATAGTTGGGCACATTTCAGGTACTTGGGGAAAAATAATAATGCGGTACAAAAGCTTAAATTGTGTTGAAATCGAGAGCAATGACCCACCTGACAAAAATTAATTCGTGTTTGAATACCAGCTATGCTGCTTTCAGTGCAAAATCTGCCCCTCAATAACGTTGAAAATGTGTTACTAACTAGCTAGCTAGTCCGCTCATCCCCATGTTAAATCCCATAGGGTGATTATTCATCGATTCCCAGATAACGGGAAGGCTTCCAGCTATGAAATTGGACGAATGGGTACACTACAATACGAACTGCGTACCTTTTATGGTTTGGAGCCTTGGGACGTAACAGGGATGGCGTGGGAGGGCGCGTAAGTACGAAAATATTGTTATAACCATTGTTAGTATTGTCGGCATCGTCTCTCATTGGACGGCCAAAGTTCCGACAATGAGAACGTGTATACTGACGTGCGTGCTTAGTGTATCACGATAAATCTAAACAACGTTGCAAAGAAATTGTATTCACGTCCAATTCACCAAGTGTAAAAACAAAGCAAAATACACAAAGCCAAAAACTGGTGAAGAGGCCACCAAGTTGAGAGTGGTTCGGCCCTTCAAAGGAGCGATATCAAAACAACAAAACTAACTAAATACAACAAATTATAACAAAATTAAAACCAAACCAAAAGCCAATAAAGAGGTGACTAAGTTGAGAATGGTTCGGCCTATAGGCAGAAGGTAGTAAAAAGTAGTAGTAGTGCCTCTCGTTGACGTGGCACTTTATTACTCATCTGGACAGTAGTGGAGTTGAGTCAATACACAATTAAAAAGAAAGGAGTGATATCATATCAAAAACCAAAACTGGTAAAAGGGGCCGCCAAGTTCCGAATGGTTCGGCCCTTCAAAGGAGTGATATCAACACACCAAAACTAACTAAATACAACAAATTACAACAACATTAAAACCAAACCAAAAGCAAATAAAGAGGTGACTAAGTTGAGAATGGTTCGGCCTATGGGGGGGGGGGGGGATTGAGGCTTAATGGCGCGTCGACAACTTGGTCATTAGAGCCAACCTCAGTCACAGTGCAGTGGTCCGGGTTGCCACTGCACCACACATTACAGAGATGTTATTCAAACCCCTAATCTAAATCTTGTCATACATCTGTACCTCCTGCAAAAATTGAAAAACACCGAAAAGGAGGACAGACTTATCGCCCAACTGACGCGCAATGTCGTGCGGAAGACGGAAACGACGACAAACACCATCAAGATGGCAACAATCAACAAGGAAGTGCCGGACCGTAAGTGGCCGTCGACACCAATAACATTCAGGAGGGTCAACCCCCCGCAAAACGAAACAGTGAGTAAGTCGGGTGTGACCAATGCGCAAACGGGCCAACACAACCTCCTCACGGCGACTGCGGCGACACGCCAAGTGCCTTTAATGGCCCGTAATTTATTACCGTCCTGTCCATCCCACAAGGTTTGCCAAAAAGCGTTTGCCTATAGGCAGAAGGTAGTAGCAAGTCGTAGTAGTGCCTCTCGTTGACGTGGCACTTTATTACTCATCTGGACAGTAGTGGAGTTGAGTCAATACACAATTTAAAAAAAAGGAGTGATATCATATCAAAAACCAAAACTGGTAAAAGGGGCCGCCAAGTTCCGAATGGTTCGGCCCTTCAAAGGAGTGATATCAACGCACCAAAACAAAATAATAATAATAATAATACTTTGGACGTTAAATGAAAACTTGAACATTGCTACCGAAAGTAGCAATGTTCTAGTTTTCATTTAACCTTCGAATTATTAAACGGTGCGATTAAGTTGGCAAATGTTTTGGTGTGTTGATATCACTCCTTTGAAGGGCCGAACCATTCGGAACTTGGCGGCCCCTTTGACCAGTTTTGGTTTTTGATATGATAAACATAACATAACATAACTTTTAACTTATTGGGACTTGATTGTTGTAATAGTGTAAAATCAATTCGCGCAATAATGTCTTTCATAAATACAGGGTGTAACAGAAATGTATGTCACAAATGAAGGGGGAAGGTCTACATAACAAACTGATGAAAAAATTCCATATGAACATATATCCGGAAATGCGTCCTTTTCGAGAAATTTTTCCTTTCAGAGATACATGTGCACATCCAAGATCCAGGGCGAAAGTGGTGAAGGCTCAAATAACAAAATTTAGTTTTTGTTGTGGTTTTTCCCTGTTGAGGTTCCCCAGAGCTACTGAACAGGTTGGACGGACCATTCTCTGCCCCCTATCAATAGTTATGACTCGACTGTTACTAGGTTCCAACTGTTTGATACTGGAAGGGTCGCCCGAACATTCACATGTCAGGCATTAGCCTACGCCGCTTTCGTCCTGGATCTTGGATGTGCACATGTATCTCTGAACGGAAAAATTTCTCGAAAAGGACGCATTTCCGGATATACGTTCATATGGAATATTTTCATCAGTTTGCTATGTAGAACATGCCCCTTCATTTGTGACATACATTTCTGTTACACCCTGCATACATGTATATTTATTTTCCACATTGTTGTGCCAACTGTTTTTACGCTATTACAACAATCAACTCCCAATAAGTTAAAAAGTGGATAATTTCGATGGAATGCATACAAACAAGTTACGGAACAATGCCCAAGGAAAGTGTCCTAAGTTTACTTATTCGGGATAATGTTGCAACTCCCCAGTTAAAGGGACACTCGGCCTGCCTTATAACATTCCGCGTGCCAAATTACAGCTACGTGCAGATCGTCATCCGAGCAATTACAGCGCCAAGGTCGGCTGGGGTGGTAGCTGCGTTCCTCGCATAGCTGCTGTCTCGGTTGGCTTTGGGAATAGTACACGACACAGAATCAAGTCAACGATTGTGTCGTCACAAACCGGAATGATTCTCGTATTTTAAAATCACAATTTATAATTTTCTAGGCTAGTATCTTATAATTTTGCTTCGGCGATCTATTGGAATAATTAATTTTAATTTTTACCGCATTAGTGTATTAGATTTTAGATCTCATGGTAATTATTTGAAAATTAGTACATGCACACACAGAGACGAAACGTCATGATTATTGTACGCGCGCAATGCATCTTATAGTTACGTGTCGTTCTTAAATATAGTTAACAATATTCAACAGAAAATCTCCTAGTCGCCAAATTTTAAAACGGTTTTTTTTTAGCAAGGGAATGAGTAACGGTAAGTAAATAGACCTTTGGGGCCGTACTTGATGTGGAGGATCGAGAAAAATGGCGCTGAGACTAGGTGATTAAGTGATTAGACAGAAACTTTTAAACAATGAAAATGACAAAAGTATGGTAATAAATAATAGTTATTGCTACACTTTTGCAACAATGGACTAATGGAAACAATTTAGACAATAGTTTTCATCGAGTGTTGTCCGAGGAGGTGGGAAATAGTCCGAGGTGACTCTCCGCCGAGGCAGTTTTCTAACTCCGAGGACTGCATTAGATAAAAATTGTCCTCTAAGTCCCTTACATTTTTGTAATAGTGTCGCGATAACTGATTTTCTACCATACTTAAATCGGTTCTCACATAACTTTTTAACGATTTGATGGGATTTTTCATTCATGAAGGCATGAGCAATTACACTGAATCTTTGTAATAATGATGGTGTCTTTGCACGCCTTAATTGTTGAAGATTGTTGATACTTCATTGTTGAAGCATCGTTCGCTAATTTGACTGCATATTTCATTGTTCCAAAGTGTCCATTTTTAACCTATTGGGATTTGATTACGACAATAGCGTTGAATCAGGTAGCACAACAATATGAAAAATACGTAAAAACATGTAGTACTTATTTTCACATTGTTGTGCCAACTGATTTAACGCTATAACAACAATCAACTCCCGATAAGTTAAAAGTGGATACTTTTGGTTAAATACGTACGAACAAGTAGCACACAACAATGACCAACGAAAGTCGCCAAACTTTACTTTATCTTGTTGCAGCTCGCCGGTTAAGAGATTAGATGGAGATTATAAACAACGAAAATGACAAAACTACGGTAATAAAGTTCAAACACGAAGCAGAACAACAAGAGTTTCATTGTTGTAGTTAACAGTACACGCAAAAATTGGCTGATTAACCCTGTTTGGATTCGTGCTCCCTAAAAAAATGAAAAAGTAAAAGAAAAAAAAGAAAAAGCCGAAATTGGCCACTGTGGGTTCGTGCTCCCTAAAAAAAAGCAAACGCAAGCAAAACCAAAGCAAAAATTGGCGTGGGGCCCTATACGCCAGCATGAATTTTAAAGCAAATCTCAACTAATCAGCTCGTTGAAATATCCTCATTTCATGCATGTTTGCTCAAAACATGACAATTTGTTTTTCCTCTGGCCTTGTTTGTTTCCTCTTCCTTGTTTTCTTGTTTTCCTTCGTCGATGGCGGGAAGAATTGTTTTGATGTTCCCTCCACTCCCTCTGCCACGCAAGGCGCGTGCATCAAGACAATAGAAATTGGCAAACGTGGGAGACTCTTGGCTGTGACGTAATCAGAGGACGTAGTCTTAACTTGGCTGACGTAGTACTATGACTAAATTTATATAGTTCTTTAATCGTGGATTAATTTGCCGTTTCATTTCTTGTGATAAAGTTATTTGAGCCTTACGCTGTATGTGCTCAAAAGGATGCTCTTACGGATGAACCGAACCCTTACCAGACCTTAATTAACTTTAGGGACCGATCTTTATTTATGGCCAGGGGAGCCGGAGGAAATGAAAATGTCACCACCAAATTTCGATGACCCACCCCCTTCGTGACCCTGAAAAAAGTCTTGACTACTCCCCACTCTAGGTCCAAAAGTAATGTGAGGGCGCGCCCCACCCCCCCACACCCTCCCACCCTCTTGTATCAAGTATCATACAATATATGATGAAAAATCATATCCGTAAAATAATAGGCCCCTGATAGACAAAAGAAGGCAAGAAACCAGGGAGGAAGGCTTTTCTACAGAGTTTATTGAAAAAAAGATACTTGTAGTAATGGTAATAGTAGCTTTAAAATCTTGTATACTCACATCATGGGGCGATTTTAGAAATTTTGACTGCTGAAAGTGCATTTTTGAGGGCCAAAAATACGTTTTTCTTCCAGTTTGGTCAGAATTTTTATGACCCGCGTCCCTCTTGACGGGACATGAAAAATTTAGCCAGCCCCCTCGAGAGGGTTCAAAAACTGTAGGAACAACCAATTTCGTCCCGCCCCCCCCCCCCCCCCCGAAATAAATAATGACCGGTTCCTTACCAAAATTTAACCCTTACCAGATATGTTATTCTGGACATTATCTTTGCCACCTCCCCC